>BHFT01065970.1:0-25979 GCA_004320025.1 Laticauda laticaudata | reverse complement strand
TCCGCTGTGTCCTTTTTACAAACATTTTGCATCCGTCGGCCAGTGTGACAGGGCCTTTAACTAGGCCAAACTACATAAAGCTGAATTTTGCTGAACAATGAATCTGTCCATGAAAAAGCTGATTTCATATATCTTTTTCTTTAAAAAGAAAACTCATGTGAGAAGTGGCGTCACACATTCCAAATATCATGTAGATTAATTTTAACCAAACCCAGCTGAAACAAAATAACTGCTATATTTAAGTTGCATGTTTCCAAAAATACCAAGTTTACAAGGACTTCTCCAACATTACCTAGTTTAGGACCACACAGAAATAAACATATTTGGTAATCCCTACTTCCTAATTGCCATGTTCAAACGATAGTCAGTAAATTGATTGATTTGTCCTCATATAGAGTGCCTGCTATAACATGGAAAGCATTCACTTCAGTACCTCCAGTGATAAGATGCTTGATGATATGTTTGCTAGTAGCAGATAAGGTGTCCTTCCGTTGCTCTGTAGAAGTCTGGTCAATGGTGCCTTCCTATTTGACATATTGACTAGGCCATTTTAGCCTAGTTAATTCCTTAAAGGAACATGTGCTATCACAATATTTCAGATCACTGATTTTAAAATACAGTCTTCATCTTTTTCATACAGTAAACTGGGATATTGCCAGCAAAAGGATGAAAATGAAGAAATATTCTAACCTTTTACCTGTGACCTCTTGGGTATATTTTTTGGCCAACTTTAGCAAGCACAAACCTTTGAATAGATGCTATCCTCCTGCAATCCTTAGTGAAACAACAGAACAGAAATAAAACAATGTTTTATGTTTTCCATATTTTAAAACTAGCTTTCTTTGACTTTGTCCACGAGGGCTGAAAGGTGGGTAAGATGAGAACCAGCATAGCTCGTTTAGGATTGGTTAGTATTCCTACCCTAAGCACATCACTTCTAGAACAACATCAGATAAATGCTGAATAGTTTAAGGGAAGACAATCACACATACACATATAGACACACACACACACACACACACACTCCTATTTCTTTTACCTGCTTTTCTTAAAAAAATTGCAGGCTTAAGTTCTGCTGTGTGAACAGAACAAAATTTAATCCATGTCAAGCATGCAGTTTTCAAAGATTTCACTATGTAGAAGAGCACCAGAAGAAGATGGTTGGGCATTTTTATATTGAGTTTTATGCTGTCTCTTGCTAATCAAAGGCAATACTAAAGCAAACAAGCAGGTCAAACCAGAAAAACTCTGATTATTCCATTTAGCTGAATCTTTGTATTTGACTAAATTGCAGACCTTGAATGGTTTAAATCCAGCTAACCCTAAATTCCTTTGGATGTCCATATAAGCCCTTTCCAGTGCAAACAAAGATTAACTGGAATTGGGAAGATGTGTTACACTGAGCTGAAGCTTAGAATGATGGAGGAAAATCATAATGAGAGAGAAAAATATGTTGCAAATAAATAAACTGAAACATCAAGGGCTGGATTTATGATTGGGATCTCCCTTTGTTCCCTACCTTGTAGTTTCAGCAAATAAAATGAACAAGGCCTGCCCATTTGCATTACATTCTTGAAACATCTGCATATTCTTACGTAAATTCTTGTATCCCTCAAATATTTGGTGGATTTTTGCTAAACAATGAACCTGTCCATTAAAAAGCTGATTCCTATTAATAGACCAGGAAGGTGGGGGGCAGATTAATCAAATGATTATCACAAAGGAAACTCTCTGCAGCCACCTTTTCTTTTAGCGAGATAAATGTATGCTAGAAACACTGAAAGGTTTTAGATGAAAGATTTATACAAACACCCATCATTGCTTTAACAGACAAAGCAGCTTGCCTACTTTAACCAACCATGTCATTGTGTAATCTACCTGACCAAAAGCTTGTAATGGACATTTGTAATGTGGGTGTTGAAAACATAGTTGAAACTGCAGACAACAAAAGATAAGGACACCTTTGAAGGAGACACTTTAGACTGATCTGCTTTGACGGGCAACCAATTAAGGCTCTCCAGGAAACACTATCTATTTCGTAATTAATGTTTATCTTTTAATTTGTCAGTTATACTATATCCATTATTATGCAAGAAAAATGAGATGGCAGAAGATATTATGTTGCAAAATTGATCCAGGTGGGTTTATGATATTGTTAAAGGTATTTTACCCTTAACCTTAAACATTGGTGGTCATCATAATTCAGTATTACTAAAGACTCATCATTTAAATCATGAGATTGTTGCATAAACTCAGATGGGCAGTTTTATATATATGTGATAAATAAAAAATAAAATAACAAAACAAAACAATAAAACGAAAAAAATTGGTTTTAATATTTTATCACAAAATTACCTATCCAAAATATTCTACTAAGTGAATTCAAAAAGAGAGCCTTTTTTTTTTTAAATGTACATACTACCTTTTTTTAAGAATTCAGAAAAGAACTACAAAAGCAAATACATATGTATTTAGCTAGTAGAAAGAAGAGATGCTGGCTAAGAAAGCAATATAATTGCTTATCTAAATATTAACATCATGAGCTGTTAATGAAAAATATTTAAAAATATCATTTCAGTAATTATAAACCCACTGATAAAATATTTTGGTTAAAATAAATTTGAAATTTGTCTGTAGTTTTGTAAGTATGCTGGCATGCCATCTAGGCCAGGGATCACCAACTCTGTTATTCTGTCTTCTTCTTTTGGACCTCAGGGACCACTGAACTCATAATTTTAAATCCCACGGACCAGAGACCCTGGGAAAATCCCCAAAAGAGTCTGCAGGAAAATTCCCCACTCCATTTTCCTACTGATCGATATTTTTTTACTTGGGATCACAGGATACTGTCTCCAACTCTGTTCTCGGGGTGGGGGGTGAGGGGGGGAGACTTTTGGCTTCATGCAAGGAAAGCAGCAGAAGCAGCAGAAGTCTTTCTTTCTCTCCCCCAAACTCCACCAGAAATGAGTCCTTGCTGGCGCAGCCTCTTGGAACAGGATGTCTTGCAGGGTCCCAAAGAGTCATTTCTGGCAGAATTTGGGGGAGAGAAAGAAAGACTTTTGCTGCTTTCCTTGTGTGCAGCCAAAAGCAGAAGAAGAAAGAAGTGGAAAGAAGCAGCCTGGTGACCAGGCCAGGCATGTGGGATGAGTGGGGCAAGTTCCCCCCTCCACCCTTCTTTCCTCCCCTCCCTACCTTGTGTTGTTCACAGTGCAAGGGACGCAAGCCTTGTGAGCCATGTAGGTGGCACAGCCTTGTGTTCCCATGCAGCCTGGATTAATTGCTTTAGGGGGTACTTTGAGGATGACATTTTTCTGCGGACCACCAAAATTTTCTTGCGGATCCGGCCCACTGATTGGCAACCACTGATCTAGGCTAGACTTAAACAGAGATGTGCATTTGTATCTGTTGTTACTTTTACTTGCAATAGTATTAGTTCTTAACTGTATATCTCTTTGGATGGTTTTATGCGGGGAAGACAAAGACAATATCCATTTGTCATTATCTTCATGAGGCAATGGGGGTTGAATTGTTGTTCTCAACCTAAATTACTTCACAAAATCATTGCTGAAATAAGATGTGGTGAGTATATATATATGCTTCCCTGAGCTTCTTGAAAGACAGTTGAGATATCAAGTAAATGTATGTTGTTTTGTACAAAATAATAGTGAACTGCTTTGTCTGGGAGTCCAAATATTATGCAACATTGCAACTAATGATTAGGGGAAGATCAAATGAAATGAATTGCTACCCTTGGCAGAACTTGGGCCTTTATTCTGTAACAGTGCCAATTCAGAATGAAGGCTATAGTGAGCTATCAAATCATATGCAGCAAAGCTTCACTTATTTTATCATTTCATTTCATTTTCCTCCAGTTGAGCTTTTGCCACCCAGATAGGGCAAGCTAAACAATGAGATTTCCCTGGGGCAATTGTTAATTTACCCATCCCGGCACTTTGGGGGTTCGGGTCTAGCAGAGGAAATGGGATGTATATGGGCATGAAGCTATTTAGGCCTGTCTGTCATCACTTGGAAGAACCTCCAGTAGAAAACGTGTGCCAAACATGTGTGGGTTTTCTACCTCAAAGTGCTGCCTGACCTGTCAATTACAATAAAACCAGCTGAAGACCTTGGAAGGCAAATTGCCTACTCAGTTGACTCTTTCTAGGCTTGACAATGGCAGCTCTATGAGCTTTATTAAACCCAGGGAGTCAATCTTCCTCACACCAAGAAAAGCAAGGAATAGGTGCCAAGCAAGTCACTGTTTAACAAATGGTCAGGATCTTGGTAATATACACACCCTGACTTCAAGTATTTGTGTTTACATCCATATTCCTTCTTTTACCCATGTTCAATATATATATGTATAACACACACACACACACAATCAAGAGCTTTGGTTTATTTGCTTTAATCATGCTGCAAGAGAACAGAGAGCCCCATGTTTAATGAACAAGATGGCACACTGACAGCCCTCAACTTCACGCCTGGTGTGTTGACAGGCAGGCTTCAAACAGAGCCGTCCCACTTAGCTGCACCAAGGGACTAAGCCTTCATTTTGAATTGCATGGTTTGGCCAACACACAAGTCATGAGTATATCACTAACCGTTACTATGTTCTGAGACTTTCCGGCATGTCCCCTATGCCACTCAGGTTTTTAAGATTTTGACCTAGACTTGAGATTCAGGATACACTTTTTGACACAAGGATAACAAATAACAGTTGATCAGTTAGCCAGGTTATAAAGCAAGGAAAACTATCAATAATTGCTTCAGCTGTGGAGAAGGTAAAATAAAAATCTAACAGGGAAATATTTCTGAGAGGAGAAAAGCAAAAAGATGACTCTAATCAAGAGATGGCATTAATAACCTCAAAATAGAAGTGGTTCTTTTTAAAAAGAGACACACAAGTGTGGTGGCTGGTATACATATTCTACACATGAATTAAAAAGTGTTAATGTAATTATGGCCAGAATCTGGATTTTCTTTTCATTCCTGTGGATTAACCCTGCTACTTTCCCCTATCTTCCTGGCTAAGTTACCTACGCTTAGGGCCAATAGATAGCTTAAATCTTCGTACTGCCAATAGATTTAGGAAGGATCAGGTCCATTCTTTCATCCTTATCCTAATTCCTGCAGCTTTGAAAGAGATGGTTCTGAGGAAAACTCTATCCTATTCAATATGTCTTTCAATTTCAGGGCATCTGCTAAATAAGTGGGATGCTCATAGGTGCAAATATGATGTCTGATCTCCACCAAAATGTGAAGACTTCCTA
Source organism: Laticauda laticaudata (assembly GCA_004320025.1). Classification (NCBI taxonomy): domain Eukaryota; kingdom Metazoa; phylum Chordata; class Lepidosauria; order Squamata; family Elapidae; genus Laticauda; species Laticauda laticaudata. The sequence continues at coordinate 20,706 of BHFT01065970.1, read as the reverse complement.
CTTCCTTGATTTGAATGTTGTATTGTTTTTTTAAATTAAAGAAATATATCCTGGAATTGGAAAATAACACTTTTGTTCAAAATTCCACTAAAGTAATGTGGCTATGCGTGAGGGCACAGGCACAAAGCCAGATATCGTCTTTAAAGCAGTTGTACAACTCTCAGTCCTTGTGAGACATCTATCTTGACTATCTTTACAACACATAATGATAATTTTTCCTTCCCCAACACACTTGTAATATAGAAAAAATAGCAAGGTCATCGTCGATAATAATGCGGTTCTTATTTATTCAATTTGTATGACATCCCTCTGTCACATGACGCTGTGCAATTTACAATATAAGAAAAGCCATAGTATAAAACTTTAAAGCAGTAAATATAACATTTTATAACATCATTGTTTAGCCTCTCTTTAATTTCTGCCATCAAATTTTTCTAAGGCAAGCACATCAGTCCAGCTTAGAGGCTGAGTAGGTAGGAATAAACAAGGTGGTGTTGTCTTTTAATCCATCAAAATGGCACAGGGCATGTTGGTCAGAAAACAATTTCAAAAATTGATGAGAACAGGGACATACATTTATTTCCTATTTCTCTTTTTCTTGCCAAACTGCCAACATCCCCAAGTGCTGGGATGGGTTCAGGTGAATGAGAAGATTTCATAAGGGACTGTATGTTGGAAGTTGAATTTTGGTGCCAAGTTTTCAACGTTTATGGCCTTAATTTCTATGCATAATGCTGTTTTATTATTGATATTGTATTAATTGTGTTTGGGAGCTGCACAGAGTTCAATATAAGATGGGCAGCTGTATCAATGTTTTAAATAAATAAATAAATAAATAAAATAAAGACAGGCATCCCTCTTAGTTCACATAAATTCATTTGCATCAGGAGTTACTCAGTGTCCGTTTGAAATGCAAATAGAAGCCATTAAAATTTTTGATTTAAAGTTTGTCTGCTTGAAATAATTTACATCTTGACAAGCTAAGGATGTTTCTGATTGCATTCTTACACTCATTCCAGTTTGTGCCATCAGAAGTGAAAAGAGAGGGTAAAATAGTTTCTGCATGTAGCTTCTCTGACAACTTGTTCCTACTTTGGCAATTGGCAATCTGAGATTTACTTACTTTCACAATATCAGGCAGTCCTGTCTACTTGGAGAAACTGACAGTCCAGGAAATGGAGAAGAGCCAGCATACTGACCCCAGATTTTTTTCACAATGAACTCACCAAGAAGAACTGCTAACTCAAAAGAAATTAAAGGAAAAGGTCATGGTATAGAGGTAGAAGTTCTTGAAAGAGAGTCCAAGTTAATTCAGTGGACTGGGGTCATTTCATTTCTACATGACCTTCCATTAAGTTGACATTGTTTTATTTGTCACCACTTCTTTCGGAAAATCAAAAGGAAAAAAAAAGGCAACTATCTATTAAGGATGTTTATAAATGTTCCCTTCATATAAAGAATGTTTTCCAGCAGACCAATCTGGTAGATTAGCTAATCCCCTTTTAGAACTTTTAAACAAGCTTGCAGATGCAAGTTGTTTTCTCAAGCTCTGATGAGACTAAAAATGAAGGGATGGGCCTCCAAGAGCTTAGATTATCCCCAAAGGACACTGAAAAACTGGCATGTTTTAAAGGAAGGAGACCAGAATGTGGAGGAGTTTAGAAAGCAAGTCCAATGAGGAACAACAAAAAGTGTTTGTATGTTCAGACAAAGGAATATATGGGAGAAGATTGGAAGATATATGTAAATGAGCAGACTGGGGAAGGACAGGGCAAGGAAAGGAAAGGAGGACAGCTTTGTGTTCAGACAAAGCAAATCCAATAATATACTCAAGTCCTTGGTTTTGGATGGTAATGGGGACTGGGAATGGGCACTGGAAATGGGAATTTCATTGCTAAGTGACATTTCATTAAGTTTGTAAATGAAATTTTGTTTCATTGTAAAATATGAGATCATGAGACTGCACTGCTTAGCACTGACAGTTCCTAAGGTCCCAGTTGCAGTTGTTAAGTGATAAATAACACAAACTGTTAAGTGAGAATCTCATATGACCATGACTTCTGGCTTCTTACCAGCTTCCCCTTGATTTTGCTTGTGGGAAGCCAGAATGGAAGGTCAAAAATAATGGTCACATGACTGTGGGAATGCTGGAACTCCGAAGACTGATCGTAACTACCGCTTGTAAATTTAACATTTGCTGAACAAATATTTGTTAAACAAGGACCACCTGTATGCATTGTTTTAATGAACTAGCACAGTCATCACATTATTTAATTAAAATAGTCCCTTGCACCTAGAAAGTTAGCACATTAGAGAACAGTATGTATACATTTAGATATGCAATCTTCCATTTATATTCCCAGAACAGTCTACAATATAGAAATCAGTAGTAAAATGCAAAGAGTTATCTTCATCTGTACATGCACGTTTAATTCTGCAATCATAGAATAACGAAATGGCAAGCAATGACCTGGGAATGGAATGCCTAGTAGCCTGTCTATGGAAATGCCAGTTTTACCTCCTTTTCAGCTAATAGGCAATAGGTGTTCTAAATCTATGTCTGATCAAGGTAATGAAGTTGAACAGCATTCCAAATGTGGGGAAGGTATTATTCAGCCTATATTGGAAGGTGTTAGGCATTATTTTGAGGGTGCTCATATATTAATACTCAAACTGTGATTTTCTGGGCTGGAAAAGCTACACCAGTTTGTATTTTGATAACATCTTAGTTCAGTTGTTGCAATGAGCTGCACACCTTGAAACAGCTCAGCTGTAAAATTAGTAATTGGGTCTGACTGATAGGATCATGTTGCCAAAGTCTCCATCAGCTGAGTTGGCAGCCAGCACATTTCCAAGCCAAATTCAGGATTTGGGAATTGTTTTTTATAGCTACAAACTGGTTTCAATAATATAGAATGATTTTTTGTGCAATGGACTGAAAGGTCCTGTATTGTACAAGGTCAAGATAGGCACAATTTCTCTGACCCAGTCAGTCATTGCAAACGGGCATCTGCTCGAGAATATCTACTACTTGAATAATCTTGAGGCTGAATATTAAACAAGTTTTGTCCTCATTTTAGAACTACCCCTTTCATTTATTTTATGAAAAATACCTGTAGGGTATGGTATCTCTGATGCAGAAGCAGAGCGCCATCTTGTGGACAGTAAACATTATTTTTTTAAAAATGTCTTCTGGTTGGCACACAATGAATTTCGAAAGCGTCTTTCCAGACTAATAAGAAATTAAACCGGGGTGGAGGATGTAAACTAGATTATCATATAAATTTGCATTTTCTAAGTCACTGCCTTCAGAACTGAAAAAAAAACAGGATACAGATGATTAGATATATACCATGTGCTTGTAAAATTAGAATAATCCCCATTAGTTTCAATGCATCTCACCTTTGTACAAATTTTTGTGCTGAGCTATGGGATTCAAATGTTACAGAAAACTCAAGAACAAACATTTCAATATCCAAGAAAAATATTATTTCAGTTTTGCAACATGTTCTTTCCTATCTTTCCCACATATCCCATATGCTCTATGTCCAGGTTCCAGACTAAAGCCTTGGCTTTCTGAATATGCATCCTGCCAGGCTCTTAGATCTACAGCTTTGCTCTGCTATTGAGCACATTGTAGGATTAGAGCGGTGTTAGACTCCGGTGGCAACAAAATGCACCATATCTTAACAGAATCAATCAGAACAGAATAAGAGTTGGAAGGCACTTTGGAGATCCTCTAGTCCAACTCCCTGCTCTGGCAGGAAACCCTTCCCCATTTCAGACAAATGGTTGTTTAATATCTTCTTAAAAACTTCCAATATCGGAGCACCTGCAACTTCTGTAGGGGATGAAATGACCTGCAGCTCTTGAAAGCTGGTGCTTTTTAAAAAAAATTATTAGTTGATAAAGGTGCTACCAGGAGTAGGAATAGGATTGTAACCAAGGTCAACATCAGATCAACAATCAAGTAAACAATATCCCAATCAAGAAATTGCCAAAGAAGCCAACAGCAAACAGCTCAATCAAAGAATCTCTAAGTCTACCCCCACCATTGATAAGCCACCAGAATATAAACTGACAGCAAACAGCAGTCCTTACTAGCACTGGTGATGTTTCCTAGTTTGGGTAATGAAATGTCTGCAAGAAAATAAGCAAGCTCAGAGAGCATCAAGGACCCTCATGTCAATCCGGAGCTACAAATATTCTCCTTTATTGTAAATCCCATGTTTTTACAGCTCTTCTATTTTTATGTTGTCATAATTTTGCATGTAGTGACACATTAGGTAAATACTGATAATAGAGTTTAAGGATATAGATGTATATGCGACAAAAATATTTAGGAAAACTTTACATGCAACTACTGTTGTCAGAGAAGTAGTTTCTCTGAATGTGGTTGGATTCTGTAAAATGAGGCAAACTTTAACTACACCACCAATTGCAATACATTATCATGTCTGACTTTTATTTTTTACTATTATAATGTTGTAATGTTTTTATTTACTGATCTGTGACCATAACAGGTTGACTGATTCAGGAACATCCAACTTCAGTTATTCACACTGATGCTACAGTATATTACAAACCAGAATTCTACTTTTTATTTTTTCATCACAGGAAATCAATATATTTGTTACAATAATGGCATACTGCAAAGTATATGTTACTTGCCCATTCAGGACATATAGTATTTGGTAATGTTGTGTAACTTGATTACATAGTACAAGTAATCCTTGACTTACAACCACAATTGAGCCCAAAATTTCTGAATTTGCCCCATTTTACCTTTCTTGCCACAGTTGTTCAGTGAAACACCAGAATTAAGTTAGTAGCACGGTTGTTAAATGTAATTGACTTCCCCACTGACTTTGCTTGTCAGAAGGTTTGCAAAAGGAGATTTACATGATGCCACAACACTGCAACCATCATAAATACGAGTCTATTGCCAAGTGTCTGAATTTCGATCAAGTGACCATGAGGACGTTGGAATGATCATAAGTATGAAAAAAGGTCCTAAGTCACTTTTTTCAGCATCATTAACACTGCATTTAGTTTTGCTACTCCACGTTGGAGTTTTCTGGCTGTTAAATTAGAGGTTGCCCTGCCAGTATTGATTGGGATGCAGTTTCTTCCTTGACAGTACCTAGATTAGGATATTGTTTCTTCTTTGACTGTTTATCTGGTGCTATTCTCTTCTTATCTGGATGCTGACTGCGAAGGAAGATGGGTTGTTTGTTTCCTTCAATGATTTCTGGTTGCATCTTTTCTTAAATGGTACATTGATGCGATTGATCTCCAAGTGTCTGTTGATGGTCAATCTGTCTGAATGTCAAGCTTCCAGGAATTTTCAGGATTTGTTCTCAGCATGCTGGCTTGGGAAGACTAGGAGTTGAAATTCACATATCGTAAAGTTGCTGTAGTTGAGAAACACCACTATAGAATTTTAATATTTTCCCAGTTGAAGTTGGCAGAACAAACTATATACTGTGTGAACAGCCAGCAAACCCTACTCTCCCTTGCATTTGTGATGTTATCCAGCCAGGTAATGGCAAGTCTTCCAAAAAGCAATGAAGTCGAGAGAACACCAAGAAGCTGTTTAACTCTTGCAGTGCATATATTCCTTATTATTGGAACAGAGTAAAATGGCAGCAGCTAAAGCATGGCTGTTCTGAGCTAAGCATAAGGGTAGACCAACATAAGCACAAATAGTGCTTGCAGTATGAAATTAAAATGAATAGGTCATTGGCTAAATAACACACAAACCAATAAGAACTAAAAGTCACTATGATTATCCCTGTTCAGGGAAGAGAAATGCTTTTAAAATATGTGAATTGACAGACTACATGTTTCTTTATTGAGGTTGTCTAGGACAGGAAATTTTTCTTTTTCTGGGACCAAAAATTACCATCCATCTTATCAGGGTTCCAGTACTGAGCTCAACTGACTGAGCAATATTGACTTGAAGCTGAAGATGTGCCTTTAAGAACTGGCATATTGTGTCAGAAAACCATCTTTGAAAGAAACAAAGCAGGGAATCCTCTTCAATCACTGGTGGAGAACAACTTAAATTTAATACATAAATAAACACACCAACACAAATTCTATACAAAACCTGAAATATTTTACTTTTAAAATTTTGATCTAAGTTTACTTAGATTTCATGGACTTGATACAAGAGCATTTGATATGAATTGGTAAATAAAACACTGTAATAGATAGCCACAATAAACTTTGTTAGAAATGTACATGTTGTGAAAATAATAATCATAAACATAATAATAAAACCAGCATGATGTCTGCGTTATATTATATAAATGCTTGACAATAACAGTATACTAGGGAAGCTTTAAAAAACTTGCTTAACTCTGGGGCCCTATTCAACTAATATTTTTGATGCTGAGAATTCAGAACCAGTCGCTCACCATAACTAGAAAGGTCAGTTAATAAGGCCTCAGTTGTTTTCTATAGCTGTTTTATTTTTTCCTCATGGACATCACATCCAGGTAATGTGTATATAAACAAAGCTCATAAGAAATGTACAAATATAAAAAGCTACAAACATTAATAAATTACATCATCACAAAACACAGAAACACTTCACAAGGTGCTAATAAAATAATTGTATCCCCTCATAATACAAGAATTGAGACAAGGAGCTGGTATTATAAAGTCAAAGATTCTTCTTCATATTGTATCTTAAATAGATAATTTTGTACTATTATTTGATTCTGTATAAGGCTGCACAAAGTTTTACTTGTTTTTCAGGCAATGCCAAAATTAAAAAAGGGAGAAAAAGGAATTAAATCAAGGACAAAAACAGAGTATCTCATTCAGAGTCAAGAACCTAAAATACTCGGGCAAAATATTCAGCAAAAAAATTGTATAAAGATTAATGAACTATTCTATAGAAAGAAATGTCTAAAGATACTTTGATCTTATAAAAAAGAAGGTACTTTAAAAAGCTATTTACAGGCTAGATTCTATGAAAAAATATGCTTTCAGACACGTATCTATAAATGAAAATCTGGAATTGCCTGAGAAACAAATGCAACGCCTTAAGGCTACAATCCTGTACATAGTACTCTATACATGAGAACAAGTTCCATGGAACACAACAGGTTTGATATCTGAGTAAACATGCATAGGATTGTGCTCTAAGTGTTTATATGCAGACAAGCTAGTTTAATGTAAAATATAATGCATTCTACACCAAACACTAAGAGAGTTCAGAAGCAACAAGTATCCAGTTAAGCTGTCGATAAGCTTGGCTCTCACCTGGCCTGACCCTTAGGTGAGCACAGCCCTTGTTCCTTCAGACAAGCATATCTGAAAGGAAGTGCTTGGATGGATATGAATGTCAGAATACTTCTCCAATAGGGCTGCACATTCTTTCTACCTGATTACGGGGCTTGCAACTGAGGTTTATATAAACAGCTGATCTATGATATTATTAAATGGATTCACAAGCTCTAAAAGGTTGGCATGTGTTCCTTTCTTGGGGGGGGGGGGGAAAAATCTTGTTTNTGGGGGGGGGGGAGGAAAAATCTTGTTTGGTGCATTTTTTTCTCCTGATATGCAGCTCAAGGAAAGGGTTTGGTTATAGATCAGAAAATAAGTGCTTGGAGTCCCAGGACAAGAGCTTCTTTGCTTGATTTGTTTACATGATTCAGGGATTAATCCATGATCTGGGGAAATGGAAGTGAAAAAAAAACCATTTTTCACTTCCATTTGTTTCATTTCAGGATAACGTAAGTGATTTATGAGGTAAATCATCAGTCATGAACTTTAGAGTTTAGAATTGCTAGAGGGAGATTAAAAATTCCTTCAAAAAAATAAGGAAAGAGATATTTGACTAAGGATGCCATTTTATAAGACAGCAATAGCAATAGCAGTTAGACTTATATACTGCTTCACAGTGTTTTACAGCCCTCTCTAATGATTGTGATATGCCTGCTACACACTCAGGCTGCACAAAGAAAACTGGCATTTTGTCACTGGCATTCTGGCAACATCATCTAGGGATGAACCTGGCATCTTTTTTCTTACATATTCTCCAGTGTCACATGTTATCAATGTATTATGACCACCCAAGCAGAAGCTACAATACTATCATCAAGTTAATGGCTGATTCCACCCTAACCCTAACCCTAGCCATGAAATTAAATTAATGAGGATATAATTTCAAAACTGCAATGCCAAATTAAAAATATATGGGCATGGGGGAAGGAATACTTCCAGTTTCCATGGTTATGTAAACAAATTTTAGCTAGAACAGGTGTGAGAGAAAGAGAAAAAAAAACATCAAATTCAGACTGGATGTAAACACATTAATCCATTAATTATGGTTTACAAAAACAGAGGCTCTATTCACATAAGAAGCCAAAGCAAACAATGACAGTTTAAAATAATGGCCCAGGCAATATACTAAGATATAGTACAATTGATTTGATTTTGCTTTAGCCCCTGTAGGCCTGTAAACCATGTCAAGAGTCAAGAGTCAATGTTCTCAGATTTTGACTTTGAGGTACTAATTGATTTGTAATGTTTTACTCAATTGCACATAATTGTGACAGTTTAGCAGGGAGAGTAGGGTTCTTTCTGTTTGCTGATCTTTAATTCCTATCACTCATTGATATTCAATTATGAGACAAAGACACTGAGCATGGAAAACATACCATGGGACCAAAGTTAAAACAATATATATATAAGAAACAGTGGGAGTGCTAAAAAATTATCAATGAAAAGAGATGCAAACCAACACCAACCAAAGCTAATTAAAAAACCCCATTTGATGTCCAAAGAACTGCACCAGTTCATTAATTACCTATATCCAAATCATTAACCAATTAAATTGGATTTGTAATTCATAATGTTTTTTTAAAAATCATCTTGCATTGCACATAAAATAAATTAAGTCATCCATAGTTCTCCAATGTCTGGTTATAGGGAAAGTTTTAGCAGTGCTGAAGTGCAATTTTAACTTCTCTTCTGAATAAAACATATCTATCATGAGCCAGATAAAGAAAACTGGATTATTTTTTATGCATATTGTTTCATGCATGTATTGTATCTCAAACAGTCATGGCATAAATTTCTTTCCCTTGTATACAAGTCAATTTGAGAAACTTTTTTTTGAACTCTGCCTTTTAACCAGATAACTCTTTAAAATTGGTTCAAATTTGATAAAAGAAGCATAATTGAAATGAATGTGCATACTCTTAAAAACAACTTTTTCCTCACTTATAAACAAGTTAAATGGATACTTTCCTAAAACTGGAATGATCCTCAGTGTCTTGGAGTATTAACTTTTTGCGAACTAGTCACTCTCAGCAATTTGAGAAAGGACATCTATATTAAAAAATATTTATAGCAGTATCTGTACAGGTTTTAACTGCCGAAAGTTAAAAAGAATTTATTAAAGTGGTGGCAAAAAGTTAACTGGTATTGTCCCTAAGATGTTGCACAATACTACTGGAGTCCTTCAAGAGTTGAAGAGCTAGCGTGGCAGCTCAGGATATGCTGAGCTTTGATAGTCCCAATTATGACTGGGTTTTAAAGGAGAAGTTTCCCATTCCGATGAATTTTCAAAATCTTCCCAAGCCTTTGTTTAGCTGTAGCCATACCTTTTTTTGTACGTTTCCCTGGAAATAACAGAAGAGAGACACGGTAAGCCAGGATATAATTGTAGCAGCAACCAAAAGAAATTAGAAGTTGAAGACCAAAAAAGACGAAACAAATCAGACTGAAAATGGATTTATAAAACATTAAACTGCATTTCTCTTCAACACAAAAGCATTTAATATCCAGTTAATATCCAGCTTTAAGCATCTCTACCTATCCCATAAGGCTGAGGATGAAGAGAACAGCTGCTTATAGCCACCTAACCAATTCAAAATTGAAGTGATATTTTAATATGATAATTCCCAAAACCTCTATATTACTGAATGATTCTATGCCTTGAATTAAGAAGCACATACATCAATAAATTACTGCAGTTTTAACTATTTTTTACATGTACAAATGATCCATCAGAAATGACGCACCACAGAAGGAACTATTATTGCATCATGTTCTACATTAAAGTGTAGTAGAATTGTCTTCATCTGTTGAGAAAAAGCTCCTTAGTTACTCCGTTTTATCCTAAATTAGTTTATGAAATTGATTTATAAAACTGGTACTTTCAGATTAGTGCTTAGATTTTATAACAAGTAGTAAATGGTATCATCTTCAATTCATTTGAGTTTTTAAAAGTATTCTCTTTATCGCATCTCCAGCCTCCTTTCATTGCTGCACCTTGAATTAGAAGAAGGTTACAATTTGATCTATCTTGGGATCCATTTCCTAAGTGTTTCTGTGGATAATTTATACATTATTTTGTCCATTCGTGCCTCTCTCATAATAAAACGAATACCCCATATGTTCCAATATACTGGATGGTCAATTCAAGTTCATAAAAACAATTATTTTCAGATAAAAATGAGTACAAGTTTTTTATCTGAACAGATACAAAGAAATCTCTGTGGGTTTCATGAATAAACTCTCAATGACTTGGAAAGCCAAAGATTTTTCAGGATGAATAAGAAATACAGAGACTGGTTAATTCATGTTTTATGTCAGTCAAAATTCATATGTATGCAATCATACTATTAAAAAACATTAAAGTCTTCTCCAAACTAATGCTGTCAAATATATTTGAACAAGAGCTCTCAGAATTCCTAGTCTAAGGAAAGAAAGAAAGAAAGAAAGAAAGAAAGAAAGAAAGAAAGAAAGAAAGAAAGAAAGAAAGAAAGAAAGAAGGGAGGGAAGCATTTGATCATTAAGAATTAATGTGGAAGATGACTTCAAACTTCTCAGGTGCTAGACCTCAGTATCAGGCTGAACCCAGGACTTTTTCAAAGACTGCCAGGATAAAGAATCAAGTATTAATAGAACCTCCATTTCTGAAAAATGTAAACTCCAGTTGTTACTCATCCAGTTCCTCAGAAGTGTTCCACATCTGTTCACCTTTCCAAACATATATGAACAAATGTCTGGAATATTTACAGCACCAGGAAAGAAAAACAAAACTGAGTCTATGGAAGCCATCTGTTCACCTTTTTTCAGCTAAAATATCCATATGATTCTAAAGAACCAGATGCTCCTAGTTTATATTACCTGTATGGTTTTTTGGGATATTTCTTTACTGAGAGTACTGCAAGAAACTGAGATTTGCCAAATACTGTATTTATGGTAACTGTTGGACAGCAGCTAAATGATCTGAAAGTTACATTCAAAGTTTATGTACTTTGATTTTGGTTATACCTTAAGTCAGAGGTCTCCAACCATGGGGGCCGCAGCCCATTACCAAACCATGGTTTATTTAGAATTGGCCACATGAGTGGCTGGCTGCAGTGAATGAAACTTGGGCAAGCGGTGGGCTGGTGAGTATTTGCGCACATGCATGTGCATGCTGGTCTGCCATTACACAAGTTGAGCTGCATGCTCATGCGCCAGCCCACTGCTCACACAAGGGTTGCATGCATGTGCGCTGACTTGCCTCTCACGTAGTCTAGTTCCTTTCTCCCCCAGCTGGGCTGCCAAGCTGCAAAGAGTGGGGACAGTTGGCTTAAGAGATCCTAAAATTTTCTCAATATCCATAATTTACCCAATTCCTTTGGGAAAAAGTTAAATGAAATTTGCTTTGCCACTTCTAAGAATGAAAAATCTTTCAATTAGAAAAAAAGTTACAAAATACAAAAAAGCTAAACTTCTCTTCAAGTATTATTTAATGAATATCTGAGGATGACCTGTGTAATTAATGCAATTATCTTAGCTCCCTTATTAGTTTCTCTGGTACTACTTTTTCCTTTATTTTCTCTGTCATTGTGTGAAAGAAGAGCAGGCTAAGCTAGAAGTGTCATCAGTATGGAGTCATTGCATTGCCACAAGAGACTTAAGTCCAGCCTCCCATGAATTTTGTTGAGCCTCATTTAATGCCAATTTAGATTTGACTGTTAATTGAGTGGATTCTTATATTAAAGGTAGCAATAATAAACTCTTTTGTGCTTTGAACTCAATGAATACTCCTGATTATTTCTGCCTGACACACTGAATCTGCAAGAGAGTTGACCTTAAGAATGTAGCACTCAGCAAGGCATGGAGACATCCCTTAGTGAAGCTGAACATCAAAATATCTGAAGATAAGTACTAATTTTCAGACAATTGAAGAACACATCAGATTATTAAGATTCAGATTACTACTTGGAAGGTATCTGAATTGGAAAAGTAGCATTTATAGCAAATACCAGGATTTTAACAAAAATATATCTGATTGTCATGTTAAATTATTAACCTGATTGAGTACTTAGGAATTTATTTTTAAAAATACAGAAAGCATAGATTGATGAAATTTAAGCAATTTTATACATCTAAATTATATAAATTTGATAGAATGAACACCTAACTAAAGAAAAGGTGAAATCTTTCAAGATTCTCCCTTAGATTGATCAGAAATGCCTCACTGGTTTTAATTTAGTCAGATTAGTAATGCAGTTCAAAACAAATTGCAAAACTAAGGTGAAACATTTAGAAACTTAGCTGAATTTGAAAAGCTTGTAACACAAAATTCAGAACACTGAGCAAATTGTTATGGAAATGTGACTCAAAAATTAAACATGTCAAGGATTGTATAATTAAATGGATTTATAAACTAAGCATGACAATTAATATGTAACAATGAGAAATACTCATGAAATATTATTATATTATTTACTTTGAATATTACAAATATCTATGAAGATTCTCAGTCATCCAGGTTATGGTTGTCTCAAAGCTGCTTTTTCAATATGAATATTACGCTTTTTTATAATAGAGATCTTGGATAAGATAGAAATTTGCTGTATTTATTCTGATGACTTATTAAATTGTTTGCATCTGTTAATTACTGAATATGGATTCCATATTAACAATGGTTTTTAAGTGCTTCATTGACAGAAAAACGTATTTATATGCAGCATTAATCAATGTAACTTTGAAAGTTAGTCCATTTGATATTGCTTGTAAATCTTTTCCATTTTTTTTTCTTTTTTTCTTGATGGTGCTTTCAAGTTAAAGAATATAAATAAAATAAAATAGGATAATGATGAAAGACATATTGAGGTATATAAACCGCCCAGAGTTATCCTATGTTAAGATAGGTGGCCAATAAATTTTATTAAAAAAGTAAATAATAAATAAACAAGCAAACACACAAATGAATAAATAAATAATAAAAAAAATTGAGCCTCACCAAAAAAAAACTTTGATTGGCTGACCAAATCTTACACCATTCTTGAGACAAATCTATGGAAAGTACCTTTGGCAGCTGCATTATTTTGTGATGATGATGAGGCTCTCCGTTGTGTAAGGAAAACTCCTGGGGCCATGGGCTGAGGGCCTCTGTTCATTTGGGCCATCCCAAGCGTGCTGGCACCAGCTGTGTACTCATGGTCTGCTAAACTACTGCTATGGCATTCCAGCCGAGGTTCAGGAGAGCTGCCTTCCTGAGGGATTTTATTGGCATTGTTGGGAGATAATTTCTTTTTGGTATTCTTTTTCTTCTTGCCCTTTTGCTCCTCCTTTCATATGATGAGAGAAGGGGAAGAGAGAGAAAATAACAATCATTAGCTTTCAAAAGTGATAAATAGTCATGAAGGAAAGTGTCCTGATGTAGGAAAAGAGTGGAGTCATTACATTCCCAGAAACTATCTATGTCCAACCCCTCTTGAATTCCATTGAGCCTTATCGGACGCCAATTTAATACTGAACTTTAGTTGACTATATTCTTGTGTATAGGCTTAAGCAATAAATCTTCTGAACTGCAAAGTAAAATATGGCCCCGATTCTTCATACATGACACCTACACAAATAGTGTATGCAAGAAAAGTGATGAGCATTGGAGAAAATGTAGACAAAGAGGCATAACTAATATACAAAGAGCAGATTTTCTAATCTCACACCAAATTATTTGTCAATAATTCAATTTTCCAGAACCATTCATGGGTGTTGATCATAAAATATTCCTGATATTTGCCTGTTGTGTAAGTTTTCCCATGACTTGTGTATAAGTATTTTAAGGTTGTTGAAAACATATTAACGATTAGAGCTGTTTTATACTTTTTAGAAATCATGTGTTTTCTTTGTGATAAACTGATAAAATATTAAGAAATGAAATGTGCTATTTAGCTTTTAGATGTCTGCATATTATCAAATATCTTGCTAGATAGCCGCTACACCTTAAAAAAACAAACCAAAATCAGAAAGCTATGGACTTCATTGAGAAGTGATGTGAAATAATAATATCACCCAACAAAGTGCAGAATGGGTTTCTGAAAGGACACCACCTTTATTGTCCATAAATCCTTAATTCAGATCAATTGATACAACTTCAAAAACTGATTCAGCAGAAAAAAACCAAGATAGTCCAATTGCCTTTTCAAAAAAATTACCCTTGGGACTAAGATTTGCAGCGATCCAAAGCTTACTTTGCTTTACTTTGCTGCCCTATAAATATTCTTTTAATAGGTCCATTAGAACCTATTGTGTTGTGATGGGGTTGGCATGTTTACCTGAACCGGGCTGAAGACAACTCAAAAGGACACTTCTGGAATGGCCACCTGGAGAGTAAGTGTGTGCAGTGAGCTGCCTCATTGGAGAACCAGTGAGTAGAGTGCAGAGAAAAGGAGGACCAAATGGCAACAGAGGCAGAGTGATAAGGGGAGCAGCAGCTCAGGAGCTGCCTTCAGGTATCTGCATTATCCTTTTGAAGATGAAATCAATATCAATTCCAAAAAGTCCTTCCATTTGAAAGACTAACATGGCATTCCAAGCACAGTTCTCAAAAAGATTTAGAGAGGCAATGCTCAGCATTGGCTGATTTTCCATATAATTCTGAGGATTGTAGAATAGAATAATTCTTTAGAACAAAAGCAGGCCCTCCTTTGATAAATCTTCTCATTGGCAATTTGTTCATGGAAAACAATGTTCTATTAAATGTTTTCCAAAAGCAACATTTTGGGAAAGCGATGGTAGGGCCCTATTTGAAAAGCTCACCTGCTGAGATAATTTGGCAGCAGCTGCTGCCAGTCCAGTTTCAATAGAAGCAACTCTTGTACCTTCTCGGACTGGTCTGTCCTGCCGTGGTACCGATGGACCAACTCTTGCTAAATGCAGAAGGAAAATTAAACAGTAAAGGTAACAGGTAATGGAATGCATATACAATCCATATATATTGCTAATGACAGGACCATACTTATTTCAGGCACGACAAAGAAATACGAGCCCTGTAATATAAAAAATAAAGCCTGAACTCTGATGCGCAGTGGTTAGAATGCAGTATTGCAGGCTAACTCTGTCCACAATCTGCAGTTCAATCTTGATGGGATACAAGGTTGACTCAGCCTTATATCCTTCTGAGGTGGTAAAATGAGAAGCCAGATTGTTGGGGGAAATAGGCTGACTCCATAAACAGCCCAGAGAGCTCTGTAAAGCACTGTGAGGCAATATATATAAGCAGGGGTGGGATAACTGGCATAACAATTGGTTTGGGGAGCATGTACATGCACATCAAACACGTGCTGCTGCACGCATGCGTGCGTTACCGGCTCTGGCAAGCATGTACCTTCTCCAGCTGACAAACAGCACTTAGCTGTGCCACGCAAAGCATCTGAGGAAGAAAACACAGCCACTAAAGGACAGCCTAGAGTCCAGGAGGGTGGGAGGGCCTAACAGTAGACCAAAACTCATCCCAGTGAACCGGTTCGGTGTCAGCTGTTCTTCGGAATACCAGTTCTATAGAACTGAACCAAACCAGTAGGATCACATCCCTGTGTATAAGTCTCAGTGCTAGTGCTATTCCCATAAATGTATAGGGTAGACTCCCATTCACTGTTAAAGCTAGATTAAGTAAACATATTTCTATGATCATATTATTAACTCCTTGTAATTAAAGCAAACTTTACCATAATTCCCACATTTCTCCCCCCAACCCAAATCCCCCGCCCAACCCAACTTCCCAACCCAACCTAACACATACACCCCTCCCCCCGGGACAGGGAACTAAGTACAATTTTGATCATCAGTGTTTCAAAGGATTTTGGAACATTTGGCACCAAAACTTCTCAGATTATCAAAAAAAAAAAGAAGAAGAAGGAAAAGCAGTGCTACTATATGATTAGCGCACATAGTTTGTTTGAGAAGGATCTTAATTAGATCCAGAAAACTTTACAAAAATTCTTCAAGATGCTGATTTCCAAAGTCCAATCCTTAAAATAATCATGATGTGCAGTTCTCTCTATCTTTATCTTTTGTAATATTAAAAGGTAATAAAGAAAACAAACTGGATACTAACAGACCAGGACAAGCTATTCGGAGCAAGATATTTTCCATATTAAAGTTTATTTAATGACAATTCAATGTATGCCATGTACGCATCTCACTGAAATCTACTGTATCACGAGTTTTTGTCCTGTATGAGCTTGCATTTAAAACATCAAAAATATTACCTGTGGGGCTGTATGGTGCATCATCGGAACTTTTCCTCTTTTTTGATCGAGATTTAAACACTGGATTATCTTCATCTGATTCAAGGGAGGGATAAACTGTGAAAAAGAAATAAAAGTAAGAGTCTGGTATAGCATTAAAAAATTAGAGCCACCCTATCATGCTTGTTGAAAATGGACCAATGTTTCAATCCCATCAAACAACTTGGCTGCATAACTGACTTTGGCTTTTTCATGCTATGAACCAGAAGAGCCACAGATTTAGCTACTGACAGAATGAAGCTTTTTCCTGCCTCTTCTATGTTTTGCAGCTGGCTGGTCTCCTAAGTTGGGAAAACAGCAGAATAAGGCTATTCACATAATAACCCAGGATGAGACAAAGTTCAGTAGGAAGGAGATAGAGAGCAATGTGATTTATGTTCTGACACTTTTTCAAAAATATTTTTGCTGAATTTTAAAAACATTAAACTGTCTTTTATAAGCTGTTATTCATGGTCACCAATATGTAAGTGGACCACAATACTACCTACATGTTTAAAAAGTGAAACAAACAAAAGGACCATTTTCCATTACAAGGATAAAATAAAACTTTAGTCCTATTGCACATTTGCCCTGATACATGCGCATATGGAGAGAGGGGGGAGGGGGGACGGAGAATGAGGAAGGAGAGGGAGAGAGTTAAGGAAGGAGAAGGAGGGAGGGTGGGTGGGAGAGAGAGGAGGGAGAGGGAGGGAGAGGGAGGGAGGGAGGGAGAGAGATAGAGAAAGAGAGAGAGATTCCTCAATTTAGAATTTAGGGCTATGATTGGAACTGGATAATTTCGCTTCCCCATTGATTTTGCTTGTCAGAAACTGGATGAAAAGGTCATAAATGGTGGTCATGTGACCCTGGGATGCTGGAACCATCATAAATGTGAGCTGGTTGCCAAGCATCTGATTATGATCAAGTGACCATCAGGACATTGAGACAATTGTAAATTGTAAACTTCAAATGATCCCTAAACAAATGAAGTTTAAGATTTCCTATGTGTGTATAGGTATGTGTATATGTGTATTTTATAGGTAGTCTTTGCTTACCGACTGCCTTGTTTAAGAACTATCTGAAGTTACAGTGCAAAAGGGGGAAAAAACCCCTTTGCAATCAGTCCTTGTATTATGATCATCACAGTGCCCCATGGTCATGTGATTGCCATTTGGGCACTTGTCAACCTATGTCCATGTATGACCATGTTAATCACTTGAGAGTTTTCCAACCAGTTGGTGACAAGCAGGATTAATGGACAAGGTGGGACATTAAATACAAGTCAGAGAAATGTGATGTTTCATTTTACAAGTGTAGTAGTTTGCTTAATGACCGAATAAGAAGTCTGTCATGGTCATGTGATTTTCCTACTTTGCAACTGAGGCACTTAGCAACAGAATTTGCTGGTTTCAATTGTGGTTGCTAAGTGAGGCCTACATGTATGTGCTATGTGTGCTGCTTTCTCTACAACAATGCTCCCTAATACTCCATTTTTATTTTCTAGAGACATTTCTCTTTTCCATTCAGTATTTCCCAGTTTCCAGTCAAAATTGCATTAAAGTTTGAAGTAAATCCAAGTTAACCAAATAACATATCCAAAATGGAGACCTTATTTTTATTTCTTCTGCTAGGCCAATAATGTTTATGCAGCAGAAGTAATTGCATCAGTTTAACCGCTGAATGAAAATGTGCTGACCAGATGTGGCACTAATGGAATCTTGGAGGACTAACCATCTTACAACAAAGCAAACCTATTAAGTGGTAGTGTAAATACATAATTAACAAGAATGTTGATCTCCCCAGAACAAACTTCTCTTCTTTCAGGATGTCACATTTAGAGCGTGTCTCTGCATTACACTTTTGCCGAGTTTTAAAGTTAATTTAACTTGAGTGATATGTCTTTAGGTAATGTAATTTTAACATCTGTTTATGCTTTGTCAAATCTGTATAATGAAGAGTCACGTTTTCATTTAATTTCAGATAATTTCAATATGTATATATTCAGCACATCAGATATAGTGCTAAAAGCAGAGAGAAATTACATCTTTTTAAAGAGTTGTACCAAGGACAGCTATTTTAAGTGCATGTCCCTAATATCTATATATTTATTAGAAACTAAATAATTCTGTCTGTCTGTTTGCTTCTTTCTCTCTCTCTCTTTCTCCCTCCTTCCCCCTCTCCCCCCTTTCCCTCCCTTCCATCTCTTTTATATACATTCAAAGTTTGTTACTTTTTTACTTTATTTTCTGCTGCCTTTGAGTCATCTTGACTCCTGGTGATTGCCTCAATTAGTCTCTACAGTTTTCTTGACAATATTTTCAGAAGTGACTTGCTATGACCTTCTTCCTAAGACTGAGAGAGAATGACTAGCCCAAAGTCACCCTACTATCTTTCATATCTCAAAGGAGGCTAAAATTCACAGTGTCCCATTTTCTTGACTGGTGTCTTAATCATTACGCCAAACTGGTTCTCCTTATTACAGGTAAAGATCAAGGTTTCCCCTGTCCTGCCATTTCCAATTCTATGGGGTGGTGCTCATCTCTGTTGGTTAACTGAGGCAGCCAGCACTGTCTGAAGATGTTTCCGTGATCATGTAGCAAGCATGACTGTAAGCTGAGGCATATATTGCTTACCTTTCCACCAAATTGCTACCTGTATTTCATGTTTTTGAACTAATAAGTGGGCAGAGGTGGGGCAAGTAATGGGAGCTCAGCCTGTTGCATGATGTTTGGTCTTGAACTTTCCAGCTGACAAGCTCAGGGTCCTTAAGCACTGAGCCATCATTTCCCACCTTTTACTATTTCCATTCCATTAAAATGAAGTTTTTCTATCTTTGATGAACACTAATAAGAGCTTTGAATCACTCAATCATTAATTTTAAACTTTCCCCTTTTCTCTCCCCCCACCCCAAAAACTGGACAGGCATGCTGCAACGAGCTGCTTTTAAAATTTATAGAATATGATACAGAATGAACCGAAAGACAAGTATTAATTGATAGGATGATGAAGAGTAACACTGAGGGGTCTGTCTACACATTTCTAGATTTTATGCGCTTTTATGACTAAAAAGGGCATTAACTTTTTTGAATAAAAACTTGGGAAAACCAATTTTATTTTGCATAGCTAAAGTGATGGTTCTGAACTTACAGATTCCCAATTCTTGGAATTTGCTTTTATCAACATAAAAGGAAAGTTTGTATGCCAAGGCATCAGAAATTATTCTTACACATAGGAATATAAACAAAAATCATTTCAATTTTTACCCAATGTATACAGTGTATAACAGATGAAGTCCTGGGTATAACAGCCTTTACTATACTATCCAAGTGAGCAAGCTATACAGAATTAACCTGCTGCTTACATAATTCTGTACAATTTTGCTGCCAAATTAAGGCACAAAATAAGCATTGGAACTGTTAATCTGATATGCTGATTTTACAACTGATATTTGGAGTTGATATTCAGTTTGCTTCAATCAGCTCATGTATCATAAGCCTCAACGCTCATCCAAGCATAAGTTTTTGCTAGCCTTACTTTGAAAATATCTCAACTGAAAAAATTGTAGCAAACTTTCCCTATGTCACAAAGAGAAAGCATCTAATGTTCACTTTGTATCAGCTGTGCAGATCAGACTACCTGCAAACATTTCAGCCTCTGCTTCAGGAACTTTGACAAAGAAACAGGGTGCTATTCTTTGCAGTTTCAGAAGAGCTATCCTTGGACATTTCACTGCCTTTCTATGATTACTATCCAGGAGAGAACTTTAGGATTTTCATACCATAATCAGAATCTTTAAAACAGGCATCTAAATGGTCCTGGTCTTCATCGTAATCTTCAATATCAATGCTGTTTTTTGCAGTCTTTTTCAACAAACGTTTGCCTGCATTTTTGCTATGGCTGCTTCCAGATTTTTTGGAATTGGTGGCAGAGATGGAATTATTCTTAGCTTGATGGGTACCCCATGAAGGCTGCAGGCAAGAGTCTGAAGACTGTAGATTTGCCATTGATAACATTCCTTGGATAGCTTCCTGTGTGCTGGGCGATGCAGGTGGTTGACTAAAAGAGAAGGAAGAGAGAAAAGAGAAACCTTTCAAATGAAAGCAAGTATAGGAATCATAGATATATATATATATATGTATATATGTATATATGTATATATGTATATATG
>BHFT01065967.1:0-18458 GCA_004320025.1 Laticauda laticaudata | reverse complement strand
AACCGATGTACTCACTGCGTCCGTTTTGCTTCCTCTCTATCGGTCCAGGTCCATTATTATGAAGTTTCATCCACTCAAAAAGTTGTGGGCTGCCCAAAACTTTTTGCGCGAAAATGTATCCAATTCGGTCCGTTCTGCATCCTATACGCATCCTCTAGGCATCCGTTCTGCATCCGTTACGCATCCGCTATATCCGCTAGGCACTGTTCCAAATCCGCACAACTCGCAGCCGCTCGACGCAGGAAGGAAGTGGAACGGATGCAGAACGGATATGCAGACGCGATGCCTAGTGGATAACAAGCGTTTTAAACGGAAAAAACCGTTACGCAGAGGGGGACCTATCTCGGATATTAAGGATGTCTGCAGGCATGCCTAGAGGATGCCTAGAGGATGCAAAGGACACCTAGGGAAAAACCTATACTGCCTAATAAAAAGGGGCAGCAACTCGTCTGCACTCATCTTTCGAGACCAGCATGCCCAGCTGTGCAGACCTGCTGCTGCTTCATCTGACTCTTCCACAGCATTCCATCGAGTCCACCGTGGATTGGCGACAAATCCCTTTCGGCAGCCATCATCCTTCGGCAACACTGCGAAACCATCTACAGTCTCTGTGAACCCCAGTACTATGGGAAGAAAGGAGGCACACCAAAAAAAGTCTGGATCCAAATAGATGGTTCGCCAGAACAACTACAGTACGGTACTTTACGCACCACAAGCTGATGGCGGAGCTCAGGAAGCGAGGACACTCGGGCATTCCAGACTGTTATGGAGATGCCTCCAGCCATGTTTGATGAACTTGTGCAGCGCCGTGAACACCCAGGTTGACCAAGACCAAAACAACTCCCTTTCCAGCTGGAACCTGGGCTCAGGTGACACTTCGCGTTGCGCACCTGGCCTCAGGACTTCCTACAGGACCATGCAGCACGGCTGGAGGGTGCGCACAGCACCATCAGACTTTGTTGTCAGAGACGTGGTGCAGGCCATCATCTGAAGAATACAAGGAGGAGCTCCTCCAGTGCCCCTCCACTGAAGAAGGATGGAAGAAGTTTGCAGGAGCAGTGGTAATCAGAGTGGAACTTCCCACATACCGTTGAGCCATCGATGGCAAGCCACCGTGGGCCTGCAAAGAGCCAGCCAACTTAGCGTCCACTTATCACAACCACAAGGGCTTCTTCACAATCATCCTCTTCCGACCATGGTTGTATGCTGACTACAATTTATTACATTGATGTTTCACGCAACGGCTCATCTTTCAGATGCCCAGGTATACAACGCCAGTCACCTCAAGGAGGGCTGGAAAGCAACCTCAACTGGGGCTTCCCAGAACCAGACCCGCTGCCACAACGACACGCGCAAGATGTGCCCTACTTCATCGTGGGGGTTGACGCCTTCTCCTTCACAACCTACCTAATGAAGCCCTACACCTCCAAATATCTCACCGTGAAGAGAGGATCTTCAACTTGCAGGCTGTCCAGGGCAAGCGGGTGGGTGAGGAACGCCTTTGGCATCCTGGCCAACAGGTTCGACTTCTTCACGCAACATCCAGCATCGCCCAGAGACCATGAGGAAGGATTGTGGAAGCTTGCTGCATCCTGCACAATCTCATGCGCAGCCCGCTACCCAGTGTTGCAGGACAGGCTCGTGGACCTCCAGCAGCAAGGGGATGTTGGAGCCTGGGGAATGGAGGCAAGGGAACCTGATGATCAACTCGAGGATGGTCGAAGGCCCCCAACAAAGAGCTCACATAGGAGAATCGCCGAAGACTCACTGCAACACTCTGTTGCCGCAACTTCCCACTGGAGCAGATGGAGTGGCAAAGACAGATGATACATGCTTAATGACGCTTCCATTCATCCTTGTTGTCATCACACGGATGAGAATTGGCAATGTATAATGATTGATTGCGACCTACAATGAACAAGGGCGATAATTAAATAGAGTTTTGTCTTTTGTAGTGACATGTGTGTGATGATTGATTACAATTATTAATTATATATAAAGGGCCTAGGTGTGGCACCAGGGAGGGTGGACCATACAATCCCACCTTATCTTTGCACTGGAGGCTTATCTATCCCACAGTATTACCCATCTCCACAGTATTCCCTGCGCCCCGATTCCCATACCACAGATCCTGCCACATATCTTAACCTCCTCCATCAGTGTATCCCCCTCATCCTCAGCTAATCTTAACCCCATCCCACAGGTATCCCTTCGCATCCTACACGACTATCTTAACCACTCACAGTATCTCCCTCAAGCTTTCTTAACCCTCCACATATCCCTGATCCCATTAACCCCATCACAGGCTATCCCTGCCATCCACAGGATCTCTGCACCATCCAAGCTATCTTAACCCATCCCCAGGTACCCTGCCATGCCACAAGTTTATTACACCATCCCACAGGTAATCCCGCCCATCCACAGCTATCTTAACCCATTCCCACAGGCTATCCCTGCCATTCCACATTATTACCCATCTCCACAGTATCCTACCATCCCCACAGCTATCTCAACCATCCGACAGGTATCTCTGCCCATCCCACAGTTATTACCCACTCCACAGACTCCTCAGAATTACATACAAGTCCTTGCCCACTACTCCACAAGCGATCGCATCACTCTAACCATCCCACAGGAGCCCTCCCATTGCGCATTTACATCCCCGGTTCGCGCCACCAGTTATTACCATACAGGTATCCTACATCTCACAGCTATCTTAACCCATCCACAGGTCCTGCCATCCCACAGCTATCTTAACCATCCACAGTATCCCCTGCCCATCCACCAGCTCAGTTTACCCATCCCACAGGTATCCCTGCCCATCTCCCACAGCTATCTTAACCCATCCCACAAGCATGCAAAGAATAAAACCATTTGCGTATAGTTTCCACCCAGGACTTCTCTAGAAAAAAATAATGAGCATGTGTGTGGAAACAAAGATAAATTTATTACTAAACAAACAGTAAAAGCAAAATTGGCCAAAAGTCAAGTGGTCCAAATAAAGTCCACAATATCCATGAGCCAATCACTGGCACTCCGCTTGGTCACTTCGAGGTGTGTGCCAGTCTAATGGTGTTAGGGTTGCGGGTGCTGTGGAGGTGGGTGCTGCCTGCAGTGCTTGGTCTGAGGTTCTTGCTGGAGTGCCTGGCCCCGAGAGGATCAACAGGGACGGTTGTGTTGAGGAAGGTGTCACAATTTGGCTTCATCCCGCAATGCTGAGAGGTCCTTCCTCCATGCCATTGGGTTGTCAGCCCCAGTACTGATTGACAGGCTTGTCACTGAGGCCGGGCTTGGCTGTTGGGATGGAGGAGGTACAGTTGTCAGTGGACCTGCTCTAGCATACTGCAGCGGTGGTGAGACTGGCGTGTGGTGGCATCATTGACATGGCTGCCGCATGCTGTGTGTCGGTGGCATCATTGGTACTGGTTGGAAACGTGTCGATGAGACTACTGCTGTTCCGGGAATTGGAAGGCTGCTGTCTGTGCTGCTGGACCTCCGTGGTTACGAGCTGTAGCCCTGTAGTTGAGGGGCTCGTGGGAAGGCCTGTGGTATGCGGAGGGACATCACCTGGGTGGAGGAGGCAGACCTGACTGCGGTGGAAGCAGGTTCCTTCTGGGCCTGCGAGGTTGTTAAGCAGCGTGATGATCCTTTCTCCTTCACCACCTGGTACTGCAGATCTGCATCTCCTTGAGGGTCTGGTTGACGAAATTGAGGAAGGGCTTGCGGTTGGAGCAGGAGGATTTCTATGGGCATCAGCTGAGAGAGAGACCTATGCTGGTGCAGATGCTGTCCCTGATTCTCCACCAGGACCTTGTGCTCTGCCCCTCATCGTCTGGCTCTCTGCCTTACTGTAGGAGGCGGAGGTGTTAGTGGATGTGGGCTTCGCAGCGGTTGGGCTCACATGTTCTCATTTCTCCCACCACAAGGTAGTCCTCCTCGCTCTCCACCCACACGTTCCACATCTGCTGGGGTTCTCCGCTGTGTCACGGCTCCACAGAGCCATGCATGGAGACAGGGACTGACTCTCGCCACCAGAGGACTGGGTAGCAGGCAGGCTGCCGGAGAGAGAGGGAGAGAGATGCGGCTTCCTGGTGCTCCTCGGTGCCGGACCTCCACCCTCCAGGAAGCTGCACTGGCCATGACGTAGTTCTCTCTGTCGTCAGCATTAAACCGCAGCCTGCCAGAATTTTTTGAGGTGCAGCTTCCCGTACCAGGTGTGCATGTGCTTCACCATCCGAGGAGCACATCCAATAGTGTAGCCCAGACTCTCCGCCTCTCTCTCCAAGCAAGCCTTGCTTCCTTTTGGTGTCCTGTACAGCGGTTCCCTTCCGCCAGCCAGATAGCGTTCTCTCTCAGCCCACTCCAGCATCTCATCCTTCATGTCCTCCTCAATATTAGTATTGCCTCCTCTCCGTTGTTGCATACGCCTCTTCCTCCCTTTGCCAGGACCAGATGAGACCCTCATCAGATGGCATCCCATGGTAGGGCTGCTCCCTCCACACCAACAGCAGCAGCAGCAGCAGCAAGCCATCAACGTCAGCATCATCACCAGGCCAGGGATCCATCATCGTCATCAACATCCTCTGGATAATCACCAGCAGGATCATAAAGAGAGCAGCAGCAGCAGCAGCAAATACCAGCACCAGCAGCAGCCTAGTAAGCACCAGCAGGCAGGGTCAGCAACACCAGGATGCACGAGCAGAACGAGCAGGACAGCAGGACCAGGAGCAAAGCTCAGCAGAGTACTGTCAGCAGAAGCACCACTCCCGGGAGCAAGCTACAGCAGAAGCGTCAGCAGTTAGACGAGCGGAGCCCAAGCAGCGGAAGCCACAGCAGAAGCAGAGGCCCCCTACATGGGGCGGGAGGGTGGGCCCTGTCCTTCCCCCCCCCCCCTTCCATCCTTGCAGGGTGGCTTGCGGGTTGCTGAGGCTTCCACTTCCTCCCCATGGTGGTGGGTTGCTGGCTGCAGGAAGCCTGGCAGGAAGCCTGGCAGGCACCAAGGCTGGCAGGAGGCTGGTACCAAGGCTGGCAGGAACCTTTTGTTAGGAAGACCTGGCAGGAAGGCTGGCAGCGCACCAAGGCTGGCAGGCACCAAGTCTGGCAGGAGCTGGCAGGAAGCCTTTTAGAAGCCTGCAGGAAGGCTTGGCAGGCCCCACAGGCTGGCAGCACCCAAGGCTGCAGAAGGCTGGCAGAAGGCTGCAGGAAGGCTTGGCAGGCACCAAGGCTGGCAGGGAAGGCTGGCAGAAGCCTGGCATGGAAAGCTGGCAGGAAGCCGGCAGGAAAGCTGGCAGGAAAGCCTGGCAGGAAAGGCTTGGGCAGGCACCAAGGCTGGCAGGAAGGCTGGCAGGCATCCAAGGCTGGCAGGAAGCCGTGGGCGGGAAGGCTGGCAGGCACCAAGGCTGGCAGGAAGCCTGGCAGGAAGGCTGGCAGGCACCAAGGCTGGCAGGAAGCCTGCAGGAAGCCTGTTAGGAAGGCTTGCAGGAAGGCTGGCAGACAGTCTGCCTGCAGGAAGGCTTGCAGGCACCCAAAGGCTGGGCAGAAGGCTGTCACCAAGGCTGGCAGGAAGGCTTGTAGGAAGGCTGCAAAGAAGCCTGGCAGGAAGGCAGGCACCAAGGAAGGCAGGCTGGCAGCAAGGCTGAAGGGGAGGCCTGCCCAGGGAGGCTGGAAGGGAGGCTGGAAGGCAGGCTGGCAGGGAGACTGGCAGGGAGGCTGGCAGGGAGGCTGGAAGGCAGGGTCAAGCTAGGCTGCAGGGAGCGCTGGAAGGCAGGGTGCAAGCAAGGCTGGCAGAAGGCTGGAAGGCAGGCTGCAGCAAGGCTGCAAGGGAAGGCTGCCCAGGAGGCTGGCAGGAGCTGTTCGAACGGATGGCAAGCTTTTTTGTCCGTTTTTCATCCTCTTTCCCTCCGTTGGTGCAGTGTGACACGGCCTTAAGAGTCAGTACTTACTCAAAGAAAGGAAGGTGTGGCAAAGAAGGTTTTTAACATAAAAAGTGGAGTGGCTTGTAACTTTTCCCCTCTTTCTACATTTCACATGCCCTTAATAACTGCAGTTCATTTGCCATGGGGAAGTAGCCAAAAATGGGGAGAGGAGAAAAGAAATAAGTATCCATATTGATACTCCAGAACTCAAAATAGCCCTCACCCTCAAAAGGCTCTTCCTTGACAAACAAATAACTATTGAGACTTAATGTTACATTTAATGCATTATCTAAAATGCAAACAGCTATTTAAAACTTTTCCAAAAATATATTTCTGACCTGTTTAGTTTCCTTTTCTTTGTTTAGTGATTTAGAATTGTTTGTGCTTGTAGGGTTTTGTGTAAATTATGCAAAATATTTTGTGTCGCCTCCCCCCCCTTTTTTTACCAATATCCTCATTTGGGAAGGATATCCTTGTCCCCAAGAGTGAGTTCAGTAGCCAAATAAATTTTCTTAAATAAAATAAATAAATAATTGATCTTGGCAGATAACAATTAAATAACAATCAAAAGAGTAATCTTAAACAAATATATCACAAAAAATGGGTGATGGGGTGTGTGTGGAAATTTTTCTTGGCAGAATTTTTCCTCCTCTTGTGAAAATACATATGCAAGCAGCTCATAACCCAACATTTGGGAAGTGTGGGAATTTGGAAGTACAGTCTTTGGATTATGTAGCAGAAACAATAGGGAAAATTAGTATTATGGAATTCAGGGAAGGTTGAAAGAAATTTTAAAACACGCTCTTCACAGACCTGGTTAGTTGTTAGATGAGAGACCATTAAAGAATTCCAGAGCTTTAGATTAGGCTGAGAAATTGGACTAGGAAGAATGTAGTGGTACACCATTTTACACCGAAACCCCCCTCCCCTAAAAAAGCACCATACCTCTCTGTTCTTCATTTTAAGCAACCCTTTTTTTTCAGTCTTCCATGAAAACCTAAAAAGAAGATACATTAATTTCAGTGAGACACTTCCTAAAAATAACCACTCACTTTATTTGGCTTAGACCTTCTTCCAACTCACCTTTCCCACTGGTCTATGACAATTCACCACAGCCAACTTGCCATGGCCAACTTGCCATGGCCAACTCACTGCATGACAACTAGCCACAGCCAATTCACCATAGGACAAGAGTTACACTAATATCAAAGAAATAGTGGAATAGAATCTTTGAGAAAGGATGTAAAAGAAGAGACATAATGAAATGTGAATGGCCAAAATTAAAATATTTGTATTTACTTTAATTAATTAAATAAAATTGTTAAATTGTCCCACAGTGTGTTGTATCATAGCAAGTTGATCATGATGAGTTGGCTGTGGTGAGTTATCCCGTTTCATCTCCCACTCTCGAAAAGTAGTGCCCAAGGTCCCAAGAGGTCTCCTATTTATATATTTGGTATCTGATTACTTGGAAGTAATCACCTCTATTTAGTCTTATATAAATCCAAGAGAAGACTCAGCAGATTTCATATCAGGGTTTTAATATATTAAAAATAGATATACTTTGAAAGAATATTGGAATATTATTACAGACTTGTTTTCCCTCCACTATAGACATATACGAATGCCTTCAACACTGTGTGGGAATGAGAACAGAAATATCACCTGTTACAATTATGGCAACTGTACTGAGTTTGAAGGACGCTTAGAATGCATGTGCCTCGCAGGCTTTGCAGGGTTACAGTAAGACCTTTTGATGTGTCATAACTGATTTGAGAATGAATGTATAATTTTTTTCATGCAACTTCATAATGCCATTTATTAGCTGTTATTATAACAATATAATTCAACAAACACTGGGCTTGGCAGAAATATTAGGTTGGTTTATGACAGTAATATATCATCAATTGCAGAAGCAGTGAAAAAAACAAAATAGAATCCACGTAAATGTGTTGTGAAGGACTCACTCCAACATGAAAGTTTCATATTAAAAAGCTATTTTGTATAAGGTGGGATCATTTTTAAAAATATATAATAAAAGTGTTGGCACAAAGAAACTTAGTTCATGATTGAACTAAGATTGTGTCAGTTACAAAATGCTATAACTTCAAAGATATGGAAGATATTGTGATCAAGCCCATCACCTGGAAGATATTGTGATCAAGCCCATCTCCAGGAAGCATTAGTCTCATTTAAGGAAATTATTAATCTTGAACTCCAAAGAAGATCAATGTTAACCCACTTTCTGCCTTGAGGTGTTTTATACTTTGATACTCATAATACTCAGCATGGACCTTGATGACTTGAGATAACAGGAGGTGAAGTCCTTTAAATCTGGAAGAAATCAGGTTGAGGAAATATGGCTTAAGCCATTTCAGAGCCCTTGAAAACAGAAAGCCAAATTTACTTCCCTTTGTATTCTCTTAGAACAGTTGGCCTAAATACTAATCTAATGTTTGCTTTGCAGATGTGAAGTGGACATCAATGAATGCAACTCCAATCCATGCCTCAATGGGGGCCTTTGCCAGAACCAGATCAACAAATTTTACTGTATCTGTGATGTGAATTATGCTGGTGATCGCTGTGAGATAGATGTAAGCGACATCTCCTTTTTTGTCTCTCTCTTGTTGTGGCAGAATCTTTTTCAACTACTTTCTTACCTCATTCTGCGCATGGATGATGACCCAGCTGTGGAATGGGGTGAACCAGATGATTAGCAGCAAAATTCCTCCAGTGTTATTTTAAAGCCATCAAAACACAGCAGAAGATATCTTGCCCAAAGTGAAAGTAAAAATAACAACAAATCCAAAACTTCTAACCATGTTTTGCAATATTTCAGATAGATGTAAAGTCTGTCATTGCAATGATTTGGAGTTGTTATTGCAATGGTAAACAAAGAGGCTGTGAGACAGATTTGTGATTCTTGATACTTTTAAAGTGATAGAGAAAGAAGGAAAAGGTTCCAAAAACAGATCTCCATTTTCACTTGCTGATAATGTCTTCGAGTTCTGATTTGTTCAGTAATCTGGTTTTTATCCTGTCTCCTCCCTTAGTGTTGTAAGATGCAAAAACAAACATCTTTGACTGTAGGTTGCAACCTACAGCTTCAGAGTTATATAGAGTGCCCCCAATGCAGTGAGGATTGTATCTGGAGCCCTTCCAAATGTTGCTGCCAAACTGTAATTTTAATGATAGAAAGAGAAAATTGTGTCAGAATAGGGAAATTAATTTTGATTTCTGTTTACTGCATTAAATCCAATTTAAATTAGCTTTGTTTTCTTTTACATTTTGCAGTTTGAGCATTAAGAGGCTATTTATTCCCTTCCTTTTTTTTTTAATGTGGTCATTTTCTTCCAATACTTGGAAATCACCAACTTGTATTTCTGACTTTTAAAATGTTCTCACTGATCTTAAATGTCTTAATTTGTGCACATGTGTGTGCATGCATATAATGTCTGATTGGATGGAAGCATGCCTCTATATGACTTCAGATATGTTGTACACATGCATTCTTTAATTAGAATCCCTTTGTTTCAGTATTCTTAAAACCACTTTATCTTTCTGCAATCCAGACATTTGTTAGAGTGATGTCATTGAGAGCAGATAGTTTCGTTTTATTCATTTTTCTTTATTTCTTCGGGCTGTACGCTACTGTTATTCTGCGTAGGTATGCTTTAGTGGTGTCCTATAAATTCTGTAATGTGTATTGATTCTTATTCTCTTTGAGGAATAGTTCCATTTCTTTTTTAATCAGTTGGATATATTGTTTTTCTTTCAAAATCTGTGTGTTTAATGTCTATCTTCTATTTTTTTTCTTTTGGCCTTTCCAAATTATTTTCAAAGAATTGTGATCTGCCCATGTATTATGTATTAGACATAATCTCTATTGGATTTATATTATTTCCTATTTCCCGGTTCATCCACACCAATTACATTTTAAATTACACACTGAACTCAGACCATAATGAAATCAATAATGGATGCTCCTATGAACTTAAAGCACTCATTTCAGAAAATTGCTGTTCCAGATTGACCTAGTAATGGCATCACTCTAGGTTCAGATGATTTATGAATAAACAGTTACTTTGTCTTTCTAAGATTTAATATGAGCCTGGCCCACCCACTTCCTGTATTGCTGCTTCACAATCTGTAGGTAGACCCAAAGTTGGGCTTGTAGCAATAGCACTTAGCTATTGCTAAGCACATAGCTTCATCGTGTTTTACAGCCCTCTGTACTCAGTTTACAGAATCAGTATATCGCCCCTAACAATCTGGGTCCTCGTTTTACTGACCTCAGAAGGATGGAAGACTGAGTCAGTCTTGAGCTATTCAGAACCAACTCCTGCAGTGAGCTGTGATTTGCCTGCAGTACTGCATTCTAAACACTGCAACAGTGTTTGCACTTGTACTGAGGTGCAGCCCTTATTTATCACTGTAGGTGTCCTTTCATCTCCATGGATGGATGGATGGATGGATGAATGGAGAAATGGATGGTATCTAGCATTACCATCTTAATTGGAAAGTGAATTGATAATGACATAGAATGAATGCAGAATGAATGAACTTAACATTCAGTTCATTAACCATGTGCTATAAAGGAAAAAAATAATGTATGGCTGCCTATATTTTAAAAGGAGCTTTTATTCTGACACAGAATAGTCTGAATAAATATGTTTTATTTGTTTCATACTGAAAATAGCTGTAGCACTGAGTTGAGTGACATAAAAGAAAAATACTTTACTAATATTATATTGTGGTGGACAGTTCTGATTGCTGAACATAATCTTTTTGTGTATCTTGTCAAAACAGAAAAAAAAAAGAAAATATCTAAGCAGCACTAATGATGTTCCAATAATAAATTATTTCATAGGTTTGGAATATGGGAAAACTACAGAATTTGTAAGAATGATTGCTCTCAAATACATCTTCTGCAATATAAAAATGAAAATGAAAAATTCTGCAGAATAAACAAGACATCATGTATATATTCCCCTCCTCAAAATGTATTTTGAGATTGTGGGATCAGATACTAGGGTGCAAATATATATTTAGAATGTATCATTAAAATCACTAACAGCTAAAATCACTTCATATTTGTTTATTTGATCTTAAAATTTAGATATCATCTCATTCTCAGAGTGACTCTGAGGGGTTTTCAGCTAAACGCAAAAAAAAAATCCTATATAATTTTTTTTAAAAAATCTTATTCCATATATACATGCCGCTAAACCCATTAATTCTTACAGTCATGGAAATGACTCCTCCTAACACCTTGATTATCAAGTCCATCCTCCAAATTCATAAATTTGTACATCTGTGTCCTTTTACCACATTCTGTCTGTATTAACATCTCTGTCTTTGTGCAAATAATAAACCTTCTGCTTTTGTCATGCTGCCTTGATCTTTCTCGTTTGTCTCTCTCTCTATGCTATTCTCATTGTCTTTGAGTATGTCATGATTTATAAAGGTTCATGCACACTTCAGATCCATGCTACTTCGAAAGCTGAAGTAAGGCTGTTTCCAAACTGCATTACACCTGAACCCTGAAGGTGTGTGATTACTTAAACATCTCTTGAGACAAGTGTCTTTCAGTAAAGACTAAAGCTGGGAGGATCAACCCTCCCTCAGGACAGAAAGCCTTCTTTTCCAATTTCAGAATACATTTGGTGCCTGCTATTTTGATTTCACCAAATGTCAACTGAAATATTTACGCACATACACATATTACTTCTCTCCCTCTCCCTCCCTCCTTCTCTCCCTCCCTCTTTCTCTCCTTCTCCCTTCCCCCCTCTCTCTCCTGCATGGAATTTGTTTGTTTGCTTTCAAAATTCTCCCTCTGGTGCCGACAGATTTCTTTTCTGATTCAGCAACTTTCTTACAACTCTCAGTCATTTGAGTAGAATAAACAGTGGAATATAATAGTCCTTAAATAGAGCCATATAAATCATCAAGGCATGAAGCCCGCATGCTGTTTCTTTGGTTTGAAAATGTAGCACCTAAGGCCCAGATGAAAAGCCTATAGGCTCTCCTTCAGACTTACCTTTTTCTAGTATGCCATAACCAAATCCAGATCAGGGTAGTATCTCCAGGGTTAGTATTGGTGCATTATTTTTTTAAAAAATTGACAGCCATATATTACAGAGTTACACTTTTCCTAATAATGTTGAAACTATGAATAAGCATGGCAAATTTTAATAATGATGGATTCAAAACTGAAAATACCCCTTTGCAGAATATGACACTGGGATTTGCCTATTGGAGGGGCCTTAATGTATTCATTAATTGCAATTGGTAGTTAGACGTATACATCCTAATGGCGCTGAAATTACAATAATAAATGCCTACCACTTCATAAATAATTTATTCTATATTTGCATAGTTGTTTCTATGCAGTTATTCTTGACTAATTATCACACTGACGAAAAAGGTGTCAAACCCTGAATAACAACCTTTCCTTCCATTGGCATATCTTTTTCCTTCATCTTGCATGTTCATTTTTGATCTTACTGCCATTCTTATATGTGCTCATTTTGTGAAAGCAAAACAAATTAATAATAATCCTATTAAAATTAGAAAGAACTAGCAAATGTGCTTTGGCCTTAGTTCAGCAATATAATGTTAACTTGAGGGATTTTAAATCAGCTCCAAAGTGAGCAATATATTCACCAATACAAATCATGACCTTTGTTTAAATATATTTCTTATTTGTTCATTGTACTCCTGGACCGCACTTCAAATTTTACTATTGAAAGGTAATATAAAGGCTACATTGAATGAAGTTTGCCCCCAGATGACTTCACAGGCATATTCATGCCTTTCAGAATCTTTTTTTACTTCTCAGATTAACCAACAACCCTGTACTTTCCCCCTCCAAATACTTACCAGGACTGATTCTGCTTAGCTTCTGCTTAGCATTTGAGCCTAATAAGATCACACAGGTACTTCCACTTGGTGGGACAACAACGGTTAGATTTAGTGGATTGCTGTGGCAAAGAACTAATGTTGTGAGAAGGATTAAACTGTAATTATAAATACTGGTGGTTGCTTTATATTAGAGTATATTCATATGGTGTTCAAATTATAATGAATACCTAGTTCTTATCCTTCATTATTCATATCACAATGATTCAAAAGAATCTCTTTTATGGAAGTATTCAGTTAGTTACAAATACTGAAATGGTGTTTATTTTTCTTCATTGCAAAAAAAAAAAATCCACTTCAAACTTACTTCATACTGTACTAATCTANTCCACTTCAAACTTACTTCATACTGTACTAATCTATTTTTCACTTATATACTCTTTGAAACAGAGGTAGCTTCTCAAAAGGAGTTTAATGGTAATCTAATACTACAGCTTTGCAAGTTGTCTTAGAGCCAGTTTGGTCTAGTGGCACCAGGCTAGAAAGCAAGAGACCATGAGTTCAAGCCCTGATGACAAATGGGCCAGTTGTCTCTCATCCCAACTCACCTCACAGGGTTGTAGGAGGAAGTGCGTTGGATATATTCACCCCATTGAGTTGTTTGTGAAAGCAGTAAAGACAGGGTATAAATAAACAACTCTATAAATAAAAATGGCTTCCAGTAGAGTTCTGGGTACAATTGAAGGTGAATTATTACCTATAAAATCCTGTAAGGGACAGGGAAAAGTTACATTTGGGATCACCTGTTGATAATTATTTTCACCCATTCCCATCAGTTTCTTCAGAGTACACATGTTTTGGGTCACTTCCATTAAACAATAATACCTTCTGGACCTCTTTATCCCTTCTCTGTGGCAGATTCCATAGGGATGTGTTCTATATGTAAATGGGTGACTCCAAATCTACAAATCTGATTGGCCAAGAAAACTAAGCATTGGATTGGTTCACTAGACGCCAATCCAAAGAGCTGCTGAAAAGGCGGCAAATTTAAGGAAATGCCATAGGCTACAAGCAGGGCAGGCCAGCCTGTTATAACAAGGCTGGGCCTCGCTGCAGCCAAAATGTTCCTGTTACTGACTGCATGTAAATAAAGCCTTTGTTGTTGGAACCCGGTCTCCCCTCGTGTGGTTCCGCACAAAACACTGGCGACGAGGATGGATCGTCCTGACGCAAACCTGCATGCGGTGAAAGAAGCCAGACGCCAGCAGAGATGCCTGGAAACAACGCACCGCCCGCACCCTTACGAATCCTAACGAAGAGGATTGGGAGTCATATACAGATCGTTCCAATGTATCCTGGAGAGCAATGAAATGGAAGACATTTCAAGAGCAACGCAAGCGAGCTGTGTTCCTAACCCACTGCGGCACCAAATGGTGTTCAAGATGGCAAAGGCCCATTGCAAAGCCCCGAGACGTTTAAACAACTAACGTGGCCAGAATGCAAAAATTCCTCAAGCAACTACGCTCGCGGTGGTTCAAATCTACATAACGCGACCACGAATTTTACCGCAAGACCAGAGAGAGGGAGAGACGTCGCCGATTTCCATTGCTGCTTTGAGGCAAATAGGGGGTGAGTGTGATTTCCTGAACATCGATGAAGCGATGAGGGATCGCGTGTGTTGGGGCTAAGAGACCTAAT
Organism: Laticauda laticaudata; assembly: GCA_004320025.1. NCBI lineage: Eukaryota > Metazoa > Chordata > Lepidosauria > Squamata > Elapidae > Laticauda > Laticauda laticaudata. The sequence continues at coordinate 3,984 of BHFT01065967.1, read as the reverse complement.
GCACAGAGTAAAATTACTCCAACAAGCCCACCATCACCAATAACAGAAGCCATCGCGGAAGCCACGGCTGCCGAAGCCGCGAAAAATCGGTGGTCACAATGAATAAACCCCGAAAGAAGATGAACACACACAGCGAAAGAAACAACCACAACCAAAGACAGAAAGCAGCGTACCAACCCACCTCCCACTAGAAGAGTCGGGAGAGGCAATCGAGTCAAGCGAAGAAAAGACGACGAGATCACCGTTTATTCGCGAAACAACAAAGAGCGGCGAAAGAAGGAATTGGCGGGAATGCGCCGGCTGCGGAGGAAAAACCTGCCCGAGCCGAATGCGATTTCTCGATGCTATCTGCAGGCATTGCAAGAACACAAGGCATATCAAAAAGGTCTGCAGGAAAAAAACAAGAAAAGCTATAGCCCTACGAGACGCGAAATTCCCCACATACAAGCTTAGCCTAAACGAGCTGAGAGAAAGTGGCAACAAGAGACAGCGAGCCAACAACACCCACAACTGTCACTTATAGAGAGCGCTCAGACGGAAAGGTGGGAAGAAAGGTTAAAGTTACTGTAAAAATAGAAGGAAGCCCTGCAAGATGGAAGTGGATCGGGGTTCCTTCCTTTCTATGGTATCCGTGGGACACAATAAAACAGCTAGTCCCCGCAGACCATCAAACTGAAGAATTACAAAAGCAACCTCTAATGCCCTCAAGACTACCAGGGAAACCGAATCCGTAGTGGCATGGACAATTTCAGGTCGCCTATAAACAACACCTCAAAATGCTGCCGCTGACTATAGTCGACCCGAAACAGACCGAGCCTCCTGGCAATGAATGGTTTGCGCCATTGGCAATCGGGATGACCGGGATCAGATCCGAGTGACTACAAACGGCTGACGAAGACGACTCATCCGTGAATTCAAGACGTTTTTGACGGCTCACTTGGCAAGTATCGGGGAAATCCCATTTCTTTTAGTTCTAGACCCCAAGATAGCCACCACGAAGAATAAAAGCAGGCGAGTTCCCTTTGCACTAAAGGCAAAAAGATAAGAGGAACATCTAGACAACTAATAAGCCCAGGGGGTTGCTAGAATGTGGACCATGCCAAGTGGGAAAGCCTATTGTCAACCCATAAAACGCTGATGGGTACCATTAGAATCTGTGGTGACTATAAGGCTACCCTGAACACGCTTTACAACCAAGGCATACCCGGTTCCAGTTAGTCCAGCATTTGCTTCACTCTCTCTGGAAAGGGCAAAGTTTTTGCTAAACTCGACTTGCATAAAAAAAAAAGCCTATCAACAACTCCCAGTGGACGCCAGAAACAGCAGAAGCACAGACTATAGTCACCCATAGGCGCATTCAAAGTGTCCACTGACTCCAATTTGGAGTAAGCGGTGGCCCCAGGCGTTTTTCCAGAGTTGATGAACGCCTCCTTAAAGGCATACAAGAGTCTTCCGCCTATTTCGACGATGTCCTAATTCGGCCAGAGAACGAACTCAATTAAGAAACAGACTCAAAGAAGTAATTAACAAATTTTAGGAATCTGGCCTGCAAGGGTAACAAAGAGAAAAGTGCTTGCCTAAATAAAGAATAGCGTCCGCAATTCCTGGGCTATCAATAGACGGAGAGGGTATCCACCCCACAGAACAAAAAAGTTAAAAGCAATCAGAGAAGGCACCTGAACCAAAGAAACAAAACCGAACTACAAGCATTTTACGACTAATTAATTTTCTATAATGTGTTCCTGCCAAACAAGGGCCACTATAGCAAACCGTTGCACCGTCTGTTAGACAAGAAGGCAAATTGTACTTGGTTACACCAGAAAAGAAAGCCCTTCCAAAAATACTTAAAAGCTTGCTAACATCAACAAACGTTCTCATCCAATTTAGCAACACACTGCATTAAGAGTGACCTGCGAATGCTCACCATAAAGGAGTAGGTGCATCCTGAGCACCAACTATCTGATGGCAGAGAAGCAACCCGTCGCATATTATTCTAGGACTCTATCCAATAACCGATGAGAATTACAGCCAACTGGACAGGGTAAGGCCCTAGCAATAGTCGCTTGAGTAAAACGCTTTCCAACGAGTAATTATACGGCGGACTTTCAATCATAACGGATCACAAACCGTTATTGGGGATTTTGGCAGGAAACAAGCCAACGCCTAATATACTGTCCCCAGAATGAACTAGATGGATCAGAGTTCCTAGCCCTATTCCTACAACTCTGACCATCGCCCAGGGAAACAAATTTCCCATGCGGACGCTTTGAGCAGAGCACCCTTACCTGCAACTGATGAAGACCGGAGATAGCAATGACAACAGCTACAAATTGAGACTTGCCCCGATCTACCATTTCAGCTTATAATGTCTCCAGAGCCACTCGCGAAAGACCTCATTGATTGCCGCGCGTTCTTAGCTTGGGTAGTAAAGGCTGGCCCGGAGCACCAAAACACTGAAAAGCTTTAACTTTCGGTGCGACAGACTGAACTTTCAATTCACAAGGGGTGTTTGTTGTGGGTGATCGGGTGGTCATTCCGACCAAATTACAACCCAGGGTATTAGGTTGTTACATGAAGGGCACCCGGGAATAGTTTAAGAATGAAAGCCTTGCCAGAAGTTAGTGTGGTGGCCGGGTATTGATAAGACATAGAGTATTGGGTAAGCTCATGCAACAAATGCCAGGGAATTAGACGCGTCCCCCAAAAGCCACCGTTAAGGACTGGGGAAACCCCATCGGGGACCTTGGTCAAGAATTCACATTGACCTTCGCGGGTCCCTACCAAGGGACATAACTTTCCTGATTGTATTGATGCCTACTCTAACTTGGCTTGAAGTAAAAGTTATGCCATCAACGACAACAGAAACTGTAATTCAAAAAAACTGGACAACCTTTTTTGCCACCCATGGTTCTACGGACGTTCTTTTCTCCGATAATGGGCCAAGCTTAAACAGCATACATTTTTGAGGGCAATACCTAGCCTCCACTAGCAATAAGAACATGCCCTAACCGTGCCGGCGCCACCCGGCTGCGAACGGCAGGCTGAGAGAATGGTCCGGTTTATAAGGAAAGGTTTAGAAAGAATGGACGCCGGAGATGTCCAACAGAAGTAAAACCTGTTTGCTCACACTCCAGCCACATAACGCCAGTACCGTAACCAATAAGTCCCCAGCAGAAATTACTTATGGGGTGTAGTTAAGATCACACCTGATAGGTTACACCCCCAAATTTTACTCCAGAAAACCCCCGGACTCCTCTACAGGTTAGACAATTCGAAATAGGCGATTTGTAAACCTACGCTAAAAATTTCACAGGGGAACGCGTTATGGCTTTACGCAAGGACAGATTACTCCAAATCACAGGCCCCAAATCCTACGTTTAACAGTAAGGATGGCAGGTAATGGAAGCGGCACATAGACCAGCTTCGGTCCCAAATTATAGAAAAGACCAACAGACATACAACCATTCGCCGACAAAACCGCAATTGCAAACCAAGGTGGGGGGGGGAAAGGCGAGAAGTAATAAAGAACCTTTAAAACCAAAGCCAATTTAAACATATAATCAAAAAAGAGCAAAATAAAGATCCACTGTTTGGAGAGACTTGCGTGAAGACAGCCCATCGAAGGGGCGCACCAGGCAGCTCGACTGCCCAGAGGAAATGGAAGGGAGGGCACAAAACTGGCCGGCCTAAGCAACTCAGGGCAGTGGTAAAATGGCTGAACTCACCCTTCCAGACGGTTCCAGGGAAGAAGGACGGACAGACACAGCAAGCCCCATGCCGAACCGGTCGAATCTTCGCTAAGATGAACCGCGCCAAGTCCAGTCGAGTCCGCAAGCCCCACCTACCTGCGAGACTACGTCACCTACGTAGGACTGAACTAAGAGGGAGGGGTTGTTCTATATGTAGAATGGGTGACTCCAAATATACAAATCTGATTGGCCAAGAAAACTAAGATTGGATTGGTTCACATAAGGAACCAATTCC
>BHFT01065966.1:0-23356 GCA_004320025.1 Laticauda laticaudata | reverse complement strand
CCTTCCATTCCCCACCATCCAGTCAGAGCTGAAGAAGCTTCTTGGATGAGAAGCAAAATGTCTTCAAAAGAAAAAAATACAATAAAAGTCCAATTGCCTCTCAAAAAAAGGATCTTTGGGACAACCATGACCTGGATGACGGAGAATCTCTACATACTACCGACAGGTAGAACAAAGCAGCATTTGGAGGTATTTTGCTTGCATATGGGAGGTGGGGGGCATTTTTATCCCAAATAACATACCTGGCCATAAAGTATGGGACCCATTCACATGGCATATGGTTGTTTTTAAACAACCATATACCATCCAGATGACGCTTGCGGTGGATGTGTTGCAACTCTAAACATCCGGAAGAGACAAGGTCATCTCTGCTGTTATTAGGGCTGTTTAGATCAATGAAGCTTCCCTAGGTTGTAGCAGTCTACCTTGCAATTTCTCTTCGGGAAAAGAGCAGGAAGGGGCAGTTGTTCACACTACACGCGTTCAGTGCCTTAAACCATGCATCAGCCAGATTGCTTGGATTCATATCACACTCCTTCCAGAGAGGTCAAATTAAGATGATAGGTAATCCTTGTCTTACAACCACTCAGTGAGTGACGGACTGAAGTTATAGCAGCACTGAAAAAAAAAAGGGGGACTTATGGTCATTTTTTTACATGATGGCTGCAGCATCTGCTTGCTCACCAGATCAAAAATTCAGATTTTATGTTATTTATTTACTAAATTTATATATTGCTGCCTATTCGCACATGGCGACTCCAAGGCGACTTACAGAATATAAAACCTCATTTAAAACAATAAAACTAATAAAGAAGAATCAAATATAACTAGCTCCATCCCTGATTCGCTACGAATCTATGTGGTTGTCTTAGTTTTTGGGGAGGAAAATAAGGGAGAAAAAATTGTGCCTCTGTCTACCAGCAGCCATTGGTATTCACCTGGCTAGTGTCCTGGGGGAGAGTTGAGGGCTGTTTGGAAACTGAAACAGTATTTGCTGTGTGAGCAAGGAGACAGCAAGGAGCCTGGGCATGTCTTAGCTCAACTATTCTGTACTGGTTGCTGGTTGCTGCTGTGAAACAAAGTCTTCTGCTTGTGTTTTGCATTTGGAACAGATTTCTTCTCAGATGGGGAGGGGGAGTAGAAATCCTTAGCATCAGAGCGTGTTAATAATAAATATACAAAATATTAATGCTCTGATGGTCATTTTGAAAAATCCTTTCTTTAATAATAATAGTAGTAGTAGTAGTAGTGGTGGTAGTAGTGGTAATAGTAATCGTAATATCACCCCCACCTCTCCCTGCCCTCCAACAGCAGATCACACAAGCCATTTAATGGGCTCCATTGGTAAATCTGGTTTGTATTTATGATGGTTTTCCTGGGATCAGATCTTTTGAGAGCTTCTGCCAAAGAGAAGCCAAAATGGGGAAGCCAGATTCACTGAGCAACTTGAACAATGGCAGTGATTCACTTAATAACAGTGGCAAGAGAGGTCGTATCATGGGGCAAAACTTGTTTTGTTTAGCCACAGAAATTGTGGCCGTAAGCCGAGGGGTTACTTCTGTCATGCAAGGATCTTTCTGGCCTGCAATTCAACAGGAGCAGCGCAGAGGCTACTCCGGTTCAAGACAGAGGAGAGGTGGGGGGGGCAAAGGAGGGGGGGAAGATACTGCCCCCAAATGGATCTGAGTGAGATATAAACCATTAGGTCAACCTCGGTTTTTCAGCCGAGATAATTACTGGTGGGTGAGACAGGAACAAGGAAGTGGGGTTGGGGGGGGGGAGAAAGGTGGTATTGGTCATTGGGCTTTTGAGTAGCCGGCTGCAGTAGATTGAACAGAGATTTAGAGGGAAGGGAGGGGAGGGAGGGGGAGGTAGAGACACTGGAATGGTGTCAATGATCGCTTGCAATCTGGTTGCAGATTTAAATCCCCTCTTCCCATTTAAATCTTCTGTTTGGAAGAGAATTACAAGGCAGAGAGGATGACAAAAACTGTGTGGCTATAACAATCCCACCCCTGAAAATTAATATGGTGAGTCCTCAACTTAATGACCACCATGGAGCCCCAAATTTCTGGGAGGAGGTGTTAAATGAGGATTGGTTAAGCGAGTTTTGTCCATTTGACTTTCTTGCCACCTGCCTAGGGAGGTTCTCAGTCTTCCAGGTCAGTGGTCGCCAACCAGTAGGCCGGGGACCACTGGTAGCCCATGAGAAAAGTTTGGTGGTCTGCAGAGAAATGTCACCCCCAAAGCAATTAATCCAGGCTGCGCAGGAACACGAGGCTGTGCCGCCCACATGGCCCGCGGGAACACAAGGCTTGCATCGGTTGCATTGCGCACAACACAAGGTAGTGAGGGGAGAGGGGGAAGGGCGGAGGGGGGGAACTTGGCCACCGGGCTGCTTCTTTCCGCTTCTTTCTTCCTCTGCTTTTGGCTGTACGCAAGGAAAGCAGCAAAAGTCTTTTTTTCTCTCCCCCAAGCTCTGCCAAAAATGAGTCTTTGGGACCCTTCAAGGCATCCTGCTCCAAGACGCTGTGCCAGTGCAACGAGTCTCACAAAGACACATTTCTGGAGGAGTTTGGGGGAGAGAAAGAAAGACTTCTGCTGCTTCTGCTGCTTTCTTTGCATGAAGCCAAAAGTCTCTCTCTCTCTCTGTCTGTCCCCCTGAGAACAGAGCTGGAGACAGTATCCTGCGATCCCAAATAAAGAATGTTCGATCAGTAGGAAAACGGGATAGGGAATTTTCCTGCAGGCTTTTTGGGGGGATTTTCCCAGGGTCTCTGTTCTATAAGATTTAGAATTATGAGTTTGGTAGTCTCTGAGGTCCAAAAGGTTGGTGACCCCTGCTCCAGGTCATTGATTGTCCCAAAAGTGTGGGTTTTTTCCCCCCTGAGAGGCAACTAGATTTTCTAGTTTTTTTTTCCAAAGCCATTTCGCTTCTCCTCCAAGGAGCTTCTTCACCTCTGGCTGGACAATGCGGGAATGGAAGGATTGATGCTCCTTTTCTTGCCACCGTTGTTCGGAGAATAATTGCCATCGTTATGTTAGAAGCACGGTTGTTTAAACAAATCTTGGCTTCCTGCATGGACTTTGCTAGTCAGGTGGTCGTAAAAGAGGATCATGTAACACCAAGACACTGCAACCATGGTAAAGTTGAGTCAGTGGCCAATCTGAATTTTGATCACGTGACCACGTAGTTGTTGCAACAGTCATAAGTCTCAAAAACTTTTCCAGCACTGATGTAACTTTGAACAATCACTAAACCAATAGTTATAAGTTGAGGGACTCCCCTATATTGGAGCTTTCTCACAGGTGGAAACTAAATAAAATGAAAGTCTGGTTCAAATTTCATACCTGATTTACTTGCCGAAGGTTTTTTTTTTGTCTACTCCTACCTTTTGCTAGCGATGTTTGCTGGGTATTATGAGCATTGCAATCCCTCCTTTCTCATGCTCCTTGGGATGGAGGAAGGCAGGATTAAGCCCCTGTCCTTGGGTGGGGGTGGGGGGTGTCCTTTGTAACTCATTTAGGACTCTGAGTTAAAAATGGCAAATAGCATTTTCATCTGCACGTAGGTGGATTCATGGTTTTTCCTCGCAAGGATGAGGTTACCTAGTATGGTAACGAAACATCTGCAAGGAAACAAGCAAGCTTAAGAGAGCACCGCAGGCCCCTCATTTGAACCCTGACTTACAAATGTTTTCCTTTTAATGGTTTTCCTTGGATACCTTTTTAGGATCCTTGTCCATAAAGGTGGCTGTCATGCCCTTGTTGGAATCTGATTCTGAGGGGGAGATTGAGCAGCTGACAGGGAGTGGGAGTGGGGCTCCGGTGGCTGTGGAGGAAACGGAAGGAGGGCACAGTCCAGCTGGGCATTCAGAGGAAGACCAAGGGCCACCCCCTCTTCATCCTAGGGCATGCAGGGAGGAATGGAGAAGGGAGCAACATGGCTTATGGGAGAGAAAAGGGCCCCGATCCCTTTCATTAGTTGCAGCTGGGAGAATAGGATGTAAGAAAGGCGTTTGCACACAGCCACCTTTGTCGAGGCTTCTCTGGGTTTTTGCATTCTCCCAACTGTGTGTGCGTTGTTATCTTTTGAAAGTCTGCAATTTATTATCCTGGCCTATCGTGTTAATTTACTTCAGCATGGTTTGTATTGGGTTTTTTGTTTCAAATTTATCTCTACTTTGGGTTTGGACTGCATTTCTTCCCTTTGTAGACTGTTTTTGGAAGAGTTTGATCTCCAGCCGAGGATAACTGGACATTGAGGGCCAAGTTGGAGGTATGAAAGGGAATTTATTCTACTTTGCTGACTGTTATTTTGTGCCATGCCCTGGGTCATCACAATGGCCCTTTTTTAAATGCTTGACTTGATGCCTGTCGCTGTTGTTCTCCAAAATGGGGACAAAAAAGAGAAATGGGGGGGGAATGCTTTCCTGCCTCTCCCCCAAATGGAGGCAGGACCACACATCTATTGAAGCTAATAGGCTTTCACAAAAATACGTTGTTATTTTGATGAAGCAACACATATAAAATGATGCAATACAGTCAATTTACATGCAACTGTTTTGTTTGCAAAATTTATCCTATTCCTGTCATCGAGAAGGGGGAAGCATCTAGAGATATGAAAACATCACCTGCCGATTCCTAAAAAATGTTGTTCAGTCTTACCCATTCACCTTCCTCAGCCCCTGAATCATCAACCTTACACCATCTTCTTGGTCCTGAGGATTGGAAATTTAGAACAACAAACAGCTGTCGCCATGTTGAATTGTGGTTCAATACAATAACCAAGCAGGGGAATTGTAACGGCTTCAGACAACTCATAATAAGCAAGCAGCCTAATTTATTTTTGAGGTCTACGAACTCAAGCTCTGGCAAAGCCCCAATTTTTAAAGTCATGCCTGTAAATTTTGAATGGCACTCATAATCCCTTTTTTTGTGTTGGATCTTGTTGAGAAAATTAGGAGAAAAGAAAAACGCAATCACAAATCTGCCTTTGGTACAAAAACACATGCCTGCATTAGAAAAAAAGAAAGCACAATAAGACACTTTTTCAAAAATATACAGATCCGTTTATTAGCTGGTTGGTTCCTCTCATTTTTCTATTGCTTAAAAGACCTGGGTCTCCGCAAGAAAACTTCCTGTGTTTTTCCCTTATTTTCCTCCATCCAAACTAAAATTTTGCTTTTGTTGTGTGTGAATTCTATTTTTCTTTTTTCTGCCCTGCTTAAGGACAGTGGAATTATAAGCAACAACACAGAGGCCTTAAACAGACAATTGAGTGAAATGTTCTGTCTTTTTTTTTCCTCTGGCAGGGTTGAGGTGCCATAAGGTGCTTGTATCTTAAACCTGTTCCCAAACAGGAAGAATTGGCTCAATTATTCTGGGAGAAGGGCTGAGGTTTTTTAACTGGTGAAAATGGTGCCTTAGCCTTCTGTAAGATTGAAGGCATGTGTTTCAAATTTTATTATGATGCCTGCAAGAGGACCAGGGTTTATAGGGTTGCTTGTTCCCAACTTAGATCATTTGTCAAGAAGGGACCATTTGTCAAGAAGTTTTAAACTGGCTTCTTTAGCATTTTTTTAAAAAGCAGAAATAAAAATGGAAAGAAAGCAACTATACCTTCCACTTGAGCAGGTATATAATATAGATAGGATCACATCAGCAAAGAAGGGAAAAGTCCAGAGATGGGACATCTATTCTGGATAGTGCCAATAAGATGCCAATGTGCCCATTGGGCCATATCGGCACAAAATTTACTCCTACCGGCCTTTCTTCTTTGGGATACGGTGGGGACGAGGCTGGCAGAGAGGGAAGGTCAACTCCAAATCCGGTTTCGGTCCCACCGTAGCCGTCAACCTGTCCTTCTGATGGATCAGGTTGGTATCTTCCGCAGTGATGGGACGGATGATCTGGCCGGGCTGAGTGATGATCCGGGGGGCCGTCAGCTGCTGGAAAGCCCGTTGCGTGTTCCACGTGGAGCCCACGGGCACTTGGATGCTGCGTTCGAACTGTTGGCTGCTCTCGAAGGGGAAGGGAAGCTGGTTCACCTGTGGGAAGAAAGGGGTCTGTCGTGGTATGTGAGAAAGACCTTGGGGGGACGTGATGCAGTCATGCTGTCTAGGGCAGGGGTCACCAACCGGTGGTCCACGAGAAAATTTTGGTAGTATTGCTATCTGGTAGGTCATGTTTCCTAGCTAGTCTGTCTGGGAAGGCTGATGGAATCACCTGTCAGCCCCAAAAGGAAAGATTGAAAAGTAGAGCTTGATATTGTCTGAATCTGCACTAGCAATAGACTTATATTCTGAGCCCTGTCAGGATCGAACTCCAGGCTGTGGGCAGTGTGACACTTTAACCACTGCATCACCAGGGCTCATGCAATTCAGCAGAGAATAAGGAAGCAGAGGCATATCTGCCTTGTGAATTAGCAATTATTTTTAAACTTAAGTTGTTTTCATTTATTTTCCCAAGTTCACAATTTGTAAAACACGGATATTCGGCAACATGCATCCTGAATCTGAGTTCTTAGATATAAAATAATGGTTTGCTTTATACAATCTATTAAGATTTAGATATTGTTTCAAGTATTTGCACAGCCAAAATCTTTAAAAAAGAAAATGCCCAAAGTCTTGCAATATTTCAAAACACCCATGCAATCTTCAGAATAATTTTAATATGATTTCTGCAAATTATATAAGATTCTCAGAAATTCAAAAAAGCTTTTCAATGTGTTTTTTTCTTTTATATTTGATTCCTATGGATTTGATGTAAGCATGTTGTAGGTGCCATTCCTATTCCTTTTATATCACAAGCTGGGTACACACAATTCATTTAAACCAGGTAAAAATGGAATAGTGGCAGAGGTGGCATTCAGCAGGTTCTGACCAATTCTGGAGAACCGGTAGCGGAAATTTTGAATAGTTTGGAGAACCAGCGAATCACACCTCTGACTGGCCCCACTCCCATCTATTCTCTGTCTCCCGAGTCCCTGCTGATTGGCTGGGTCTTCCTTGGTTGCCCTGCACAGGAGAATGGAGCTGGAAAGCAGGTTAGTGGGGTGGGGAGAAAATGGAGATTTTACAGTATCCTTCCCTTAGAAAAGGGGAGGGAATGGGGATTTTGCAGTATCCCTCCCCTGCCACACCCACCAAGCCACGTCCACAGAACCGGTAGTAAAAAAAAATTGAATTCCATTGCTGAATAAGGGACAGCATTCTTATTCTAAACAGGTTTATATTTTTGGTAGCTTCACATGTTGGTTAAACTCAGGTCACTTAATTCTTTTCCAATTCATTGTATTGGTTGAAGCACGAAAACAGATTAGTTCAAAGACTAAATTAAGTGCTTTGTGTAAAAACCAGCGAGGGTGTGGTTTATCTGATTTGGAATTAGCCTGGCTTGTGAATCTGTTGGCTTAGCGGGAATGACTCTCATGAGATGGGCAGTAATCAATAAATCCGATTAAACACACAAAATTTTAACGGGAAGAACCATCCTGAAGAAGGAACGTTGACCTCACCTGATGAGCTGCGGCTAAAACATTCCGCTGTTCGTTCAGCAGGACATGGGGCAGGTGCCGATCCTTCCTTGGGGGTCCAGGCACTGGCTTGATGAGGAACCTAATTTAACAACAGAGTTGGAAAGGGCTCTGAAGGTCCTCTAGTCTAACCCACTGCTCAAGCAAGAGACCCGTGTACCGTTCTGGACAAATAGTAATAGCACTTCGATTTATATACCGCTTTACATTGCTTTACAGCCCTCTCCAAGTGGTTTACAGAATCAGCATGTTGCCCCCAACAATCTGGATCCTCATTTTACCGGCCTCAGAAAGATGGAAAGCTTGATCGAACTGCTGGCAGTTGGCAAAATTAATTTGCAATACTGCATTCTAACCACTGTACTACCATGGCTCTAGTGGATATAGATAGATAGGTAGGTAGGTAGAGTCAGGGTTCTGCAGTTACCTTCCTATTTTACCTTCCCATTTTTAATAAACTTTTTAGAGTTGCCAGATAGAGAGATAGATAGATATAGATAGATAGATAGATAGATAGATAGATAGATAGATAGATAGAAAGAAAGACAGCAATAGCATTTAGACTTATATACTGCTTTGCAATGCTTTACAGCCCTCTCTAAGTGCTTTATAGAGTCAGCATCTTGCCTCCAATAAGCTGGCTCCTCATTTTACCCACCTCAGAAGGATGGAAAGTTTGAGCTGGTCAGGATCAAACTGTTGGCAGTTGGCAGAATTAATCTGTGATACTGTATTCTAACCACAGTACCAGCAGGGCTCTAGTGGTGATAGATAGATAGATAGATAGATAGATAGATAGATAGATAGATAGATAGATAGATAGATAGATAGATAGACAGTCAGACAGAAAGCAAGCAAACAATAGCACTTAGACATATACTGCTTCGCAATGCTTTTACAGCCCCCTCTAAGCGGTTTACCATTAGCCTATCGACAATCTGGGTCCTCATTTTACCAATCTTGGAAGAATGGGAGGCTGAATCAACTTTGAGCCTGGTGAGATTTGAACTGCCCAATTGCAGACAGCCAGCAGTCAACTGAAGTAGCCTGCAGTACTGCATTCTAACCACTGCACTACCATGGCTCATAGCTGTGCAGTCTCTTAAAAACCTCCATTGATGGGAGCTCCTACAACTTCTGGTGAGAAGCTGTTCCATTGGTTAATTTTTAAGAGAAGCAAAGAGATTGAGCAGAGAACAGGGCAAGAGGCCTGGACATCCATCCCAACCTCATTCCCCCCAAAGTACCTTTTCTTTTTCTTTTTGCTTGGATGCAGCCCCACGCCTCCCCACTCGCCCCATCCAGGAAGGACCAGGTCAATGACTTTCGGTTTGCCGGCTTCTTCAGCTGCTCGTTTCTCTTTCAGGAAGTCATCCAGGACGTTGTCGCTCGCAAAAGCTTCTCGGATCATCTGCCTCTGGCTTGCACCGGACTCCAGCTGCCCAGGGAAATAAATAGAATAGAATAGAATAGAATAGAATAGAATATTGGGCCAAGTGTGACTGGACACACAAGGAATTTGTCTTGGTGCAAATGCTCTCGGTGAACATAAAATAAAAGAGACATTCATCAAGAGACCAGAATCATCAGGTACAACACTTAATGATAGTCACAGGGTATAATAACCAATCAAATCATACTAGGAAACAGTCAATAAAAATCATTAGGATACAAGTGACAAAGTTACAGTCATATACTCAAAAGAGGCTCTGGTGAAGCTGCTGCTGCTTAGGTTCTCAGTCAACAGGAGAGGCAACGGATGAAGGTTATAGCTGTGGCTCTCTGGGCTATTTTAAATGTGAATTTTAAAAAAAGTTCGATGATTGCATAACTAATTCCCACAACACTGTCAAACTATTTACTAAGACTGCATTACTATTATTCTTCTCATCCTATATTACCTATCTCCTTTCCTATTTAAGACTATAACCTTGTTTGCAACTTTACGATTTACAGTATTTTGTTTATAGTTTCCTAATATAATTTTAACTGCTTATTTAGTATCTATGACTATCACTCAGTGTTGTATCTTATAATTCTTGATGAATGTTCTTTATGATGATTGACCATGATCTGTCATTTATAGCTTTTATGTACACTGAGGACGTATGCACTGAAGACAAATTCCTTGTGTGACCAATCATACTTGGCCAATAAGGATTTCTGTTCTATTCCATTAATTCTTCATTCCATTATTCTATTCTATTCTATTCTATTCTAATTCTATTCTATGCTATTCTAATTCTATTCTAATTCTGTCCCTATTCCCATATCTATGCCTATTCTAAGAGCTTAGAACTTGCCATAAAGATCATGTTGGACCATGAAAGGGGATGAAATAGTAAGGAATGGAGCAAATAAAGTGTAGTCTTTTCTCTCCCAACAGTTCTGTCCCACATAAGCTAAAAAATTAAACATTATCAGCTTGTTGTCTTGCAGACGTTTAATTACCCAAACTAGGTAACATCATCACTGATCAGAGCACTGATGACATTACCTAGTTTGGTCATGAAATGTTTGCAAGAAAACATCCAAGGTCAGAGAGCACCATGGACCCCTCCTGTCCATTTGGGCCACAAATATTCTCCTTTATAAATGAATGTTAAGAAACGCGCTCTTAATTTATTTCAGGAGCAAATTGTTAATCTGGTTTTATTCTGAGGACCAGCCCAGATTGCTGCCCCTTTCTTTCTTCCTTCCTTCGGTGCTCTTTGGGTGAGCAACTAACTCTTGGAACGCCAGGATTCATCCCTGCAGGTTTTCTTGGCAAGATTTGTAAAGTGGTTTGTCCTTGCCTCCTCCTCCTCCTTCCTAAGGCAGGGAGAGAGTGACTGGCCTAAGGTCACTCAGCAAGTTTTATGGTCAGAGGTAGGACCAAGCATTTGGAGTAAAACTCACAGTCTCTTGGTTTCTAGCCTCATGTCTTAACCACCAATCCACAGGGGCTCCAATGCACCTCTTATAACCAGCTCCCCCATGAAGTCCAATCCCAGGGATCTGTGGTTTGAGCTGTCCTTAAGGTAAAGGTTTCCCTGGCACCTACGTGCTAGTCGTTTCCGGCTCTAGGGGACACTGCCCATCTCCGTTACAAAGCCGAAGAGCCAGCGCTGTCCGCAGACGTCTCCGTGGTCATGTGGCTGGCATGACTAAATGTCCAAGGCACATGGAAAACTGTTCCCTTCCCATCAAAGGGGTTCCTATTTTTCTACTTGCATTTTTTATGTGCTTTCGAACCGCTAGGTTGGCAGAAGCTGGGACAAGGAACGGGAGCTCACTCTGTTGCGCGGTTCCAGGGATTCGAACCGCCGAACTGCCGACCTTTCTGATCAACAAGCTCAGCGTCTTAGACGCTCAGCCACCACGTCCTTTGAGCTGTCCTTAATGCACCACAAAGTAGAGTGTCCACAGCTAGGAGAAACTGAGATACGTATGGCCAGTTCAAGAACAAAAGCATATCTCAGTTTCTTCCACCCGTGCTTGCACGAAAGAAGCCCAGGGGATCCGCCAACTTAATCTCGTAACAGGCCATGACCTCTCTTGTCTTTCTAATTTAGGTTCATGTGATCTGGGCTCAACATTGGAATGAGTGAAAGGGGCAGTTCGTACGGAGGAACTGCTGAAGCCCATTCTGACCCGTTTCAACTGAGCTTATGCCCCAGTTGCTAGACCCAAGCAAACATCCATCGGGGGCTCTTGGTTGCTTCCTGCCACTAGTGAGATCAGTTAAATCAGGAGTGTCAAGTCCTGCTTTCTCAGTTCAGCCTACTCTACAGGACCGTGGTGGAGATAACGGAGGGAAAGAGCATGAAGCATACCAGGAAAATAATCTGGTGCTCCCTGAGCTCGCTTGTTTTGAGGATGAAGATTCGTTCGTCCGTTTCCGAGCTTGTGGTTTGATTGCCAAATGTTTCGTCACCAGGCTGGGTAACATCTTCAACAGAGTTTAGGGGATGTCCGTGTCGGTGTTCTTTTGCTTACAAGGGCTCCAGGGGTGGGTGTGTTAGGTGTGACATCCTCTAAACTCTGCTGAAGATGTTATCTAGTTTGGTAATGAAACCACAAGCTGAGAGAACAACTCTTCACCCTCAGCTACAGATATCCGTCACTGTTGCAAGCTTGTTTCATGAACCATCTAGGTAACATCATCAGTGTTAGAATAAAGTGTACAGAGGAGGAGGAAGAGGAGGGTTGCGGGGTAACATCATTAGTGCTAGAGGAGATAAGATCACTAGCATGGATGGAGTTACCTAGATGGGTCATGAAACGTCTGCAAGAAAACAACCAAGCTCAGAGAGCACCAAGGATCCCAGCATTTCTCCTCCTCTCCACATACCCCACTTTATTCTAGCAATGATGATACCTAGATGGCTCATGAAACATCTGCAAGAAAACAACTGAGCTCAGAGAGCAGCAAGTACCTTGCAATTCTCTTCCTCCTCCTCTCCACATACCCCACTTTATTCTAACACTGATGGCATTACTTAGATGGGTCATGAAACGTCTGCAAGAAAACAAGCAAACTTGGAGAGTGCCAAGGGCCCCTTCATGTCAACCCTGAGCTGCAAATATTCTCCTTCATTGGAAAATACCAAATGGCAGTGCCTTCGTCCTGCTCTCCACCTGCATAGGCTGCCCTCCTACCCCACTGACACTCACCTCATCCTGCACAGCAGCGGGCACAAGTGGGCACTGCGTGGCACATGGTGCTCCAGCAAGAACCGCCTTGAGATCAATCAGGGCCTGTTGCTTGGCTGACTTCCTGGACTTGCTGATCTGGGGCTGGGGCAGGGACTCGGCACCCTCCGGCTGGGCGGGTGGGGTTTCTTTGGGGGGCAGCATCTCATCTGCTTGTGGAGTGTCTTCTGGCTCCAGGCCCTCCTCCAGGTCCTCCAGGGTGCGGATCCGTTTCAGCTTCTCACTCAGGAAGGGCTGGTCCCCTGATGGGGGGCTTGGCGGGGCCTCCGGTGGCACCTCTTCTTTGCCAGGTTCTGCACCAGAAGAATCAAGATAGTACGCACGATGCAAGGCTGCCAGCGCGGACTAAGGCAGAATTCTCATTTCAGGTAGGTCCACACGTGCTAGGACAGGGGTGTCAAACTCCATTTCATTGAGGGAAGCATCAGAATTACGTTTAGTCTCGGGGACTGGGGTGGCTGTGGCCAGCTCGACATCATTTTTGTCGGGGGCACCTGAGCACTCTGCCAGAGAAAACAGGCTCCCAAGCTCCGTTTTTTGCCACAACGCCCTCTTGCAGCCCTTTGCCAGTGAAAATGGAGCCCAGGTGAGCCTCACATGCTCCCCCAGGCCCTGTTTTCAGCTGCAATGGCCTCCTGCAGCACTCTGCCAGTGAAAACTGACCTCCATTTCGATGGCAGGGACACTGTGGACTGGTTCTTTGCTGTTTACAAGGTAGCTCAGCGGGCCAGTTTTAAGCACCCGCAAAGGCCGCATCCACATCCCTTCAGTTTGACACCCCTGTGCTAGGATAACATTGCTTATGTTTGCATGACAAATACCCTTGACTAGCCCAAATCACTCTGATTGTATTGGATTCATCTAGTATGGTTCAAAATGGTATGTAGGAATGACCTTGGGAGACAGAAGGGAAGAGCTGCAGACTACACAATGGTCAGATAAGAGGCAGCTGAGCCCACAGAAGGAATGGGAACATGGCAAACATCTCAGGAGGGATCCTCTTTAGTGTCTCAGGCTGCAGAGGTGAGGGGAAAAATATACTTTCAAACCTGCAAGATTCTGTTAATGTAACCTTAGGCAATAGAGTAGACATACTTCATTTGGGCATGCTGCTTGTCTGGATTACCTCATAAGGCTGACCCAAGTACATTACCTGGTTGTGCAAACACTCAAAACCCAAACTAGCCAACTACATCTGAGTCTACTGCACCATGCAAAGTCAGCCAAAATACCTGATTTATGGTTCTCTATAGCAACCCAGTTGGCTCAGGTTGTGCAGGTAAACTAGTGGGGGGGTGTGTGTGTCATACAACATGCAAACCACACTGAAGAGTACACAAGTTATCAGTGAAGGGGAATCTGCAGGTTTCCACTTGTCATCTAACATTCCTCACTCAAGGCCAACCTGATAAAAACCTTAGTTCACTAATATCTGGAGGCCCACAGGTTCTCTAGCCCAGGTACAAATTTGATGTTGCATGGCTGAGGAATTCTGGGAACTGGAGTCCATAAATGTTAAAGTTGCCAAGTTTGGAGACTCCTGACCTACAGAGAACCCCAGAGATATGACTAATCCTTTTCTGGATAGTTTGGCAGCTCACCTTGAAACCCACCCCTGTCTTGTTGACATTTCAGGCTCTGCCACTGTCCGTCAGAATCTTGAGATGGGTCCTTCTCGTTGGCCATAAGTGGTTCTTCTTCTCCCTCACTCTCTCCGCTGTCTTCTGCTGGGAGATTTAGCTTCTCCTTGGATTCTTCAGGACTTCTTCCTAACATCCAGGGGTTGCCGGAAGCCATTCCGACATGCCTCTCATTGACGACATCTGGAACAAGATCTTTCTCAGCTTCAGGGTTGTCTCCTACGTCTTCCTCTTCGCTTTCTGAGGCAGGACAGACCTTCTTGGTTAGTTCTTTGTTCTGAGCCAGCTGTTCTTGCATGGCTTGCCTAGCCTGGGAAATAAACAAGGCAGAAATCACCACGTAGCAGCCAAAAATATATATATAGTTAGATGAACACAAAGCAGGTCTCACTTTGACTTCATTGCTTTTATCTAAATTTTCAGAGATCACCAATCCAAACCAGGAACGAAAAAAAGGTACCAAGAGGCAAAACACAAATTGTACAGGACGACAATAATGTATCCTAGCTGATATGCTAGGTCAACTTGTAATTTATAAAGCATGTTTTTGGCTCGGTATCTACTAGGGATGAGGTGTTAAACAGTAAAACTTATGGAGAAGCCACTTTTGGCATCTGGTATTCCCAAAATCTTTGAAGTCAGAAATTCCTGCAAAAAGCAGACATTAATGAATGAACCAGTATGCACAATTTCCTTACAATTTTCTCCTTTAGAATGGGGTTTCACCTCTTTCTTGAGATGAATGTAGAACTACTGGGACTGACTGCATTAAATAGCAATAGCACTTATATACCACTTCATAGTGTTTTACAACCCTCTCAAAGTGGTTTACAGAATCAGCCTCTTGCCCCCAACAATCTGGGTCCTCATTTTATCAACCTTGGAAGGATGGAAGGCTGAGTCAACCTTGAGCTGGTCAAGACTGAACTGCTGGCAATGAGCAGAGTCAGCCTGCAAAACTGTATTCTAACCACTAGGAAGGAAGGAAGGAAGGAAGGAAGGAAGGAAGGAAGGAAGGAAGGAAGGAAGGAAGGAAGGAAGGATAGCAATAGCTACTTATATACTGCTTCATGGAAGGCTGAGTCAACCTAGAGACGGTCAAGATTGAACTCCTGGCTTTCGGTAGAGTCAGCATGCAATACTGCATTCTAGTCATAGGAAGGAGCATGAGAAAGGGAATAAGAGGAAGGGAGGGAGGAATAGCAATAGCACTTAAATTTATATACCATTTCACAATGCTTTACAGCCCTTTCTAAGCAGTTTACAGAATCAGCATATGGCCCCCAACAATTTGGGTCCTCAAAAGGATGGAAGGCTGAGTCAGCCTTGAGCCAGTCAGAATTGAACTGCCAAACTGCAGGTAGTCAGCAGTCAGCAGAATTAGCCTGCAGTACTGCATTCTAACCACTGCACCACCACAACTTAACATCTCAATAGGTGCAGATGAAATCTACTCCGATGGACTCTCACCTGGAGGTCATACTTTGCCATAATGACAGTTGACTTGGCCCATCTGCCCTTATTCTGGTGTTTGAGGCTCATCCTCTCCTGTAGAAAGACAGAAAGGTCAACGCATCGGAGCACTGATGTCCCCGAAACCAAGAATGCTTGTATCTTTATCTCGAAGCAGAGAGGCCTCATTGCAGCTTCATTCAGAAGAAGACCAGCCTGACCTCAATCCGTGCTTTCTCAATCTTCTCCAGCTGCTCCAGGGCAGCCTCCGGGTTGCATTTCCGCAGCGTCTCAAACTCCTGCAGGACCTTCCGACTCTTCCCCTTCCTAAGTATTTTGTGGAACCTTGGGGTGAGAAGGAGAGAAATGCCATGGATGCAACCAACCAAGCTGTGAAGGAAGAGTTGCCACCACTTCTGGATTCAAGGAAGGCAATGCAAGCCAAGGGGACCAAGCGCAGGAGGAGAGCCAAGGAGGCTTCATCCTCTGGAGGTTTTCATATTACATCCCCATTCCATTCTTATTACTATTCTTATTACTATCCTGTTATTGTATTCTATTCTTCTATTTTCTCTCTCCTCTATATTTTCTATTTTCTTTATTCTATTTTTTCAATTCTATTCTATTTTCTATTTTTATTTCCTATTTTCTCTCCTCCTATTTTTTCTATTCTCTTCCTATTCTGTTCTATTTTCTCTCCTCTCCTCTATATTTTCTATTTTCTCTATTCCATATTTATTTTCTATTTCCTCTATTCTATTCTATTTTTTATCCTCTCCTCTATTCTATTTTCTCTATTCTATTCTCAATTTTTATTTCCTATTTTCTCTCCTCTATTATTCTATTCTATTCCATCCCATTCCCTACTCTACTCTACTATATACTCTATTATATTATATTCCTTTCTATTCTATTCCTTATTGTACTGTACTATACTGTACTCTATTGTATTCTATCCAATATTCTATCCAATATTCTATCCAATATTCTATTCTATCCCATCCCATTCCCTACTCTATTATATTATATTCCTAATTCTATTCTACTCTACTCATATTACATTCCTTTCTATTCTATTCCTTATTGTATTGTACTGTACTACACTGTATTCTACTTTATTATTCTATCCAATATTCTATTCCATTCCTTATTCTATTCTATTCTATTCTATTTTATTCCTTATTCTGTTCTGTTCTATTCTGTTCTGTTGTTCTATTCTATTCTTGTATTCCATTGCATTCTTATTTCTATTCCTATTCCATTTGCCCCATTCAAGGGAAGCACTCACTCCTTACATTCCAACACTTTCCCACCCATGGCATTCCAACACTCCTTACTTTTTACTCTTAATCTTCCCTTCTCGTCGGGCTTTTGCTTCATAGTAAGACTGTAAGGCCCGGGCTCTCTGGAGCTCCATTCTGCGCAGCTTAGCCTGGGATGCATGGACGAAGCAAAGAAGAGCTGGCTAGATGTTCTGTTAGGTCACACAGCACAGAGTCAAGCATGACAGGGCAGGCAAGGTGAAGGATGGGATGGGCTCAGCCGGATCAAGGTTTACCTCTTCCAGACTCATGGCTTTCAATGAGACTTTTTCCTGGGGGGTCAAAAGTGGATCCTTCACTGGCTGCTGTGCTTTGTGGAGAAGGCTGAAGATCTCTTGCTCCAAGGGAGTCCGTGCCTGCAAAATGGGCAGGGAGGACATAAACTGCATAAGTTCAGGCTTGGTTTGAGGGAGGTTGAAGAAGCCATTAAAGGTGGCTACTATTGTTGAAGGCAGACTACACAACAGCAGGGACCATCTTGGTGGTCAAATCTGATGTGGCCTTCAATGAACTCCGAGTTTGACACTCCTGTCTTAGGGGAATTATCACATTGCTTCAGCTGGAACTGGCCAACTTGAATTATCATCGGGTCCAAATAACACTCACCTGCCAACCTGACATCACTTCCTCAATGGGCAAAATGCTCACGCTCTCCTGCTGCAGTGGGAAGACCAGCTGCTCAGCCCTTCGATTCTGCTTCACGACGGGATCCCATTTGTTCAACGCTTCGGCTGTCTGAGTGTAAGCGGCTTCCCTGACCACCTGCAGACAAACCATGGGCTCCAATTGTCAAAGCATCCCATTAAGGAGATGTTACAAGGGGCAACGATCAATTGCAAAAAGCTATTACAGACCAAAAGTCACTTTTACTGCCTTTTTGTTAATTCTGAATTTTAATTGTTTGATTCTTGTTTTTGTTTTGTTATGTTTTTTTGATGTAGTTTTAGTTTTATAATATTGATTCACAGTTTTTAGGTTTTTCTTCATCTATGTGTACACTGCCCGGAGTACACTCTGCGAGGGAAATGGTCTTCAAATATGAGATAAATTAGGAATTTATAACAGTCATAGACCAGAGACCAGTACAAATAAAAACACTCAGTAAATATACAATTAAAAATTCTAGTATAAAATATAAAATCTCTCTATATAAAAGTGAAATACCACTCACGCATCATCACAAAATCTCCACAACCATAAAGCCTACAAACTTGACATTTGGCACATATGTTCCTCTTGGTTTCTATGTGCTCACTAAGAAAGGATTTTTTGAAATGACCATCAGAGAATTTAGAGTATTTTGTATATTATTATTATTAACATGATGCTAAGGAGTTCTACTCCCCCTCCCCACCTGAAAATAAATCTGTTCCAAATGCAAAACACAAGCAGGAGTTTCACTTTCAATTTGTTTCATAGCAGCAACCAACTTTAATACAGAATAGTTGAGCTAAGCCACGCCCAGGCTCCTTCCTGTCTTCTTCTTGCTCATACAGCAAATACTGTTTCAGTTTCCATATTTCAGTTTCCAAACAGCCCTCAACTCTCACGCACTGACAGGACACTAGCCAAATGAATATCAATGGATGCTGGTAGGCAGAGACACAATTTTTTCCCTTTATTTTTCACCTCAAAAACTAAGCCCGATCACATCATTTCGTAGCAAAGCACGGGTATAGAGCTAGTAATAAAAACTGAGATAAATTAATAAATGATGCAGTGGGAAGTACAGTCACAATTCAGCGTAAATGCTAGTCCAAAAAAGGCTTTTTAGAGAGCAGCGAGAGAAGGTAGAATCTGTTTAAATGTGGTAACCATTTCTACAGCTTGGAAAAAAAATATCTCTTTAGAAGTTTCCTACACGAACATACGGATGAAGCCATCACGCAGAATGCAAATTCCTACCAACAACAGATATTACAACTAAATAACACTGCCCAATCCCTTCCTTCTAAACTTACCCGTTCCGTCTCTTCCTTACTAAGTGGGATTTCAGTTGGTTTTTTCTGCTGGGCTTTTTTCAGCTGTTTTTGAACAAGGCGCAGAGCTGGCACTGCAGAAACCGGTTGTAGCAGCTCCGAGAGCTGGACTTTCTCACTGGCACCTGCAAAAGGCAAGGATATCTCCAAGTCAGGAATGTTGAAGCCCACATTGTTATTCCACACAGTTTTTACCGTTGCGGCCTTTGAAGCACTCCCACAATCGTGTGATCAAAATTAAGATGGTTGGCAAAGTGATTCATACATTATGACCGTCGGAATGTCCCAAGATCAGCGGTGGGATTCAGCCAGTTCGTGAGAACCGGTTAACTTTCTGTGCAGTTTGTCAAACTGGTTGTTGGAAGAAATCATTAGGGCAGAGAACTGTTTGTTAAATTATTGGAATCCCACCACTGCCTAAGACCATGTGATCACTTTTTGCAACCTTCTGACAAGCGAAGTCAATGAGGAAGCCAGATTCACTCAACAACCAGGTTAGTAATTTTTATCAGTCTTTTATGAGCCTCGGTGGCGCAGTGGTTAAGAGTGTAGTACTGCAGGCTACTTCTGCTGACTGCCAGCTGGCTGCAATTTGGCAGTTCGGATCCCACCAGGCTCAAGGTTGGCTCAGTCTTCCATCCTTCGGAGATTGGTAAAATGAGGACCCAGATTATTGGGGGCAAGAGGCTGACTCTGTGAACCGCTTAGAGAAGGGCTGTAAAGGGGTATATAAGTCTAAGTGTTATTGGTATCCACTCAGCCTTCCATCCTTCCAAGGTGGGTCAAATGAGGACCCAGATTGTTGGGGGCAAGAGGCTGACTCTGTAAACCACTTAGAGAGGGCTATTGCCCTTCCTTCCTCCCTAGTGATTAGAATGCAGTGTTGCAGGCTAATTCTGCCCACTGCCAGCAGTTTGATCTTGACTGGCTCAAGGTTGACTCATCCTTCCAAGGTGAGTAAAATGAGGAGCCAGATTGGGGGTAATATGCTGACTCTGTAAACTGCTTAAAGAGGGCTGTAAAAGCACTGTGAAGCAGTATATAGGTCCAAGTGCCATTGCTACTATCAACTGCAATGATTCACTTAGCAACAGTGGCAAGAAGGCTCATAAAATGGGGCAGAACTCACTAAACAAATGTCTGCCTTAAGCAACATAATTTTTTGGGCTCAATTGTGGTCCTAAGACGAGGACTACCCCATAGACTGTTGTGGAGTAAAATTTTTACTATGTGATCCCAAGGAGTCAACGACAATAGCACATAATCAAAAGATGTTGTATGGACTTAACAGTGAGAAGCCGGTAGAAAAAATTCTCACCTTCACCACCCACATCGAATTCTGAAATCTGTGCACTAGCCTCAGTACGTTCGACCTTTCGTCGCCTGCAGCAACAACAGTAACCAACTTGTTAGTGGGAAAGGATGGCATAGTAACCTTTGAGAATGGCTTGTTCTCCCTCTCCAAGGACTTTTTCTCTTACCTCTTCCCACCAACCAAGGCAGTGAGGGCATCTACCAGTTGCCGGTGCTTCTTGGCTGCCCCTTCCTCATCCACCTGCGGAACAAAAGACTCCCAATGAGCAAGCACTCAGCTTAACATTTTATTGAGTTATAAAATATTGTAAAATACAAAAAATAGAAAAGCAGTGGGGAGGAAAAGGAGGAAAGATAAGAAAAAGGAAAAGAAGTATTGGTTTCTGACTCTCTCTCTGTCACAGTAAAATAAGGCATGAACACAGGGGTGGGATTCAACCGGTCCGTCCATTCCCCACTGTCCAGTCAAAACTTGGATGAGAAGTGAAATGTCTTCAAAATAAAAAAACAGCAGCTTTTAGCTGTACAATTTGGGATGAACACTCTTTGAAATGGTATGGGAGTTGGAATGGATTTGTAGAATAAAAAATTGCAGACTATAGGAACCATTTGCCCTACTCAGGTAACCCCGAGGACCAATGGTGGGATTCAAATTTTTCTACTACCGCTTCTGTGGGCATGGCTTGGTGGGCAGGGCAGGGGAAGGGTACTGTAAAATATCCAGTCAAAGGTGGTATTTGCTGGTTCTCTGAACTATTCAAAATTTCCACTACCGGTTCTCCACAACTGTCAGAACCTGAATACCACCTCTGCTGAGGACACAGATAAACCTCCAAGTGGCCTCAATGACTCTCCAAAAGAATGCAAATGACCAGCTGTCTGCAAGGAATATAAATCCTTTCATTCCCCATCATTCAGTTAGTGCTAAAGAAGCTTCTGGGATGAGAAGTGAAACATCTTCAGAGAATAAGAAAGTGCAGTTGCCTCTTGAAAAAGCCCCTTTGGGACAACCAAGACCTGGATGAATGTCTACAGCAGGGCTTTTCAAACTTGACCACTTGTGGAATTCAACTCCCAGAATTCCTGAGCTAACAAGACTGGAGGAGGAATTCTGGGAGTTGAAATCCACAAGGCTCAACCTTGCCAAGTTTGAAGACCCTTGGATTAGACCAAAGGGCTATCTACTTTACTTTACTGTAAACTGCACATCGTACAATGAAATCAAACACTATCTTCAGTGCACATCATGACCATGAAAATAAACACAAACACACATCCTTCACCCTCCACACATTGAATCGGAAACCCCTGACACCACACCAACACTGCACTATACAGCAGAATTCAAAAGAGCTGCTGCTCTGGGATAGAAGCTGTTTTTCAGCCTATTTGTCCTTGTTTTTATTATCCTGTACTATCTGCCAGATGGTAATAAGTTATAAAAAAAGGGTTCCCAGGATGAGATGGATCTTTGAGAATGTTTTGAGCTTTCTTAAGGCAGCAGGAGCTATAAAGCTCTTGCAAAGAGGGGAGAGGGCAACCCATGATCTTCTGGGCAATGACCTTAACCCTCTGGAGTGCTTTCCTATCTGCCACTGTGTAATTAGCAAACCAGGCAGAGGTGCAGGAAGTTAAGATACTTTCTATGGTGCAGCGGTAGAAGGTCACCAGCAGTTTTTCATTCAGTTGTTTTTGTCTCAGGTGGTATAATCTCTGCTGGAGCCTTTTCACCAGGGCTGCAATTTGGCACCCCAGGTCAGTTCCTGGCTGGCTGGGGAATTCTGGGAGTTGAAGCCCACAAGTCTTAAACTTGCCAAGTTTGAAGACCCTTGTTCTACACAGTTCCCCAATTAACTCAAAGCGCATTAATTGTATCGATGATGTTACAGTTGCAGAACTTCCCAATTCACTCCAGTGCATGCAAAGGCAGCCATCGGTCGTGGAAATGCATCCTTGCCACTTATCCGATCCCGTGCAGAGAACGATGATATAAAGTCAAACTTAAGAGAATAAGAGACGTCGGGAGCGATTCAACCAAGGGATTCTTTTCTGGGAGAGCTCACCTCTTCCACCTCGTCCTCCTCGCTGGGGATCAGCTCCCTCTCGGAGGGATCTTCCTCTTCCATTGTCTCCATGGGGGGAAAAAAAAACCCAGAGAAACTCCCCCACTGCCAGCCAACCACGGGAACCACCTTCCCTTTCCGAACAGGCTACAGAACACGTGTTAAGAGCCCTCTCGGCCGTAAAACGCACCGGCAGTTCCGCCTTTGAAGCCGGACTTTTGCAGCAGTTCCGCCCTCTTCCTCTTCCTTCATTTGGAATGACAGTCCAGGGGCTGGCTCTCGCCCTGTGCGGGCACGCCCCTATGCTAATTATTTCCATTTTATGCAAATTGGCGATTGCCCATTCCCAGGCGTTGGGAAAGGACTCCGATGCAGACTTCGATCCTTCAGTCCGATCGCAGGGCGAGGTCCCTGGCAATTTAATAGCCAGCTGGGCGGGGCCTATCGCTGACCGCGCCCCTCCTTTAGAATCTGGGTTACCGTGGTGATGGGGCCGCGGCTTCCCAGATCCAATCAACTGTAGGAATTCAACGTCGGCCCCGCCCATCCGTTTTGATTAGTTTCACGGAAAGGGGGAAGAAAAAAAATCGACAACTCCGTTTGAGGTCTTTGCCCGCCAGCCCCGCCCACTAAACGACTGGCCCCGCCGCTTTTCCCAAATGACGGGCCACCCGACCAATCAAAAGGCTGCCTTCGGGGCCAAGCGGGCGGGTTCGAGTCTCCACACAACATTAGGCGCTGCCTGAGGGGACGATGTCCACCTCCTTTTTTATTTTTTTATTATTAAATCCTGCTCCCGTTTGTAAAACGAGTCGCCTCCTGGCGTTTCCGGGAGAGTCCCCGGAGTCGGGCGGTGCCTCTTTCTTCCCTCGCCCACCACCCGACCGAGCAGCAAAGGACCCAGCCGAAGAAAAACAGCCTCACCCTCTCCTCTTCCCCCCCCACCGCTCCGCCCGGTGTTTTACTTCAGCTTGAGTGACGGGCGGATGGGCCAATGGCAGTGCTAATCTGAGACGGAGGGCGGTGCGGAGCCGCGGCTGGGCCAATAAGCACCTGAGTCTCTTTCACACTTCCCCCCTCCTCAGAACCGCGCCGCGACAGNGGCGGTGCGGAGCCGCGGCTGGGCCAATAAGCACCTGAGTCTCTTTCACACTTCCCCCCCTCCTCAGAACCGCGCCGCGACAGAAGCAGGAAGGCCTCGGCCGCAGCCGGCCTCGGTCTCAGCCCCGGCAACGCCGAGCGGCAGGTGAGAGCCGCGCCGGTCGGGGGTAGAAGGCCGAAGAGAGGCGGCGCTCCGGTCTCTGGCCTAGTTGCAAGGGTGGGTGGGTGGGTCGTGCGGTGTGGAGACCCTCCT
>BHFT01065964.1:0-39021 GCA_004320025.1 Laticauda laticaudata | reverse complement strand
TATGGCTGGCCTGATGTTCCTTTCAGGCTTTTCCTGCTTGGGTGACACCACTGTCCTCGTGAAGTTCCCTTTCCACACTATATAACAAAAATATTGTATATTTCACTGCAAATGCGGTATTTTTATTTATTGACTGCCCACTTTACCCCAAGGTAATTGAAAACAGCTAGTCCTCAATTTATAAACAGTTTATTTAGCAACCATTCAATGAAAAAAAGTGACTTATGACCATTTTTCACACTTACGACCATTTCAGCATCCCCATGGTCATGTGGTCAAAATGTGGGTGCTTGGCAACTGGTTCATATTTATGATGGTTGCAGTGTCCTGGGATCATGTGATCACTTTTGGGGACCTTATGACAAGTAAAGTGATTGGGGAAGCCAGATTCACTTAACATCCGTGTTACTAAACACCCCAGTGATTCACTTAACAACTGTGGCAAGAAAGGGGGTAAAATGGAGCAAAAATCACTTAGTAACAGATGTTTTGTGCTCAGTTGTGGTCATAAGTCAAGGACTATATCCCTGAAAACAATACTAGTTGCCCGTCATATATATCTTCCAGTGTAACTACACTGAGATAATCTTGATGCTGCAATGAAGGACATCCTGGGATGTATCAATACATCCTGACTACAGATGACTAACACGATAAGCATACAGATGAAATTAGAGTGAGATCGCAGATCTGGAAGTGCTAGAAATAGGGCTGGCCCTTATCCCTAAGCAAAGTGAAATGGCTACTGAATTGAGGCATGATTTGGTGATCATTTTTCTTATCAGTTTATGGTATAAAATACACAAATAAAAAGGCAAAAAGTAGAAAAAATAGAGGAGAGAACGGGGGAAAGAGGAAGGGTAGAAAAGAAGGGAAAAAAGAAAAAAAAGCTGTTGACTTCCAACTCCCTCTGGTGCAGTAGAATAAGATAATAACACCAAACCTCAGTTTTTTACTATTACATAATAGTATAAATTAGCCATTTCTGTATCAGCAACTCTAACTAATCTGTAAAACCCAAACTCAATGTTTCAATTTTTTCCCACCTCAAGCACAAAGTCCAGGAGTGGTTTCCAACAACAGAAACAAACATATTTTTTTTCTTTGATCAAAGCAGTCCATTTGGCCATTTTGCTAGCTTCATCAACTTTTGCAGCCATTCCTCCATTGTAGGGAATTGAACTGAGGTGTCATTAAAGAAGATGAGGCAGTGTTCCCCATCTCCTGTAGGGGAGCCTATTGCCCCAAGTTGCCACTTGATTGTCAATGCTAAAAGCAGTTTTGTGATGAAATTATATTCTTTGTCACTTGAAGCAAAGTGTCACTGTCCTGTTTTCAGGTTACTCGGCCTTCGAAAATTCTGTAATCAATTTATTTGAGCCATTCCTTGATGGGTGAATGTGAAGATCAAAGTGCCCTTATCCCATTTCCATGCCATGGTTTAGTCATAATCTTTAAAATATATTAAAATCCATTGCATATATTATGTAATGAGTTACATACTGATTTAGCTGTTGGCATGTAACAAAGCTAATAATATATAATGGTTAAGGGTTTGGGTTAGTTAGGGGCTGATTCAAACCTATCCTCAGTTTTGAAAAAAAAAAACACTGGTGACTTTGAAATGGCCTCTGCTTCTCAATCCAGATTACTCCACAGGTTTTTTGTGGGAAAGACTGAAGGAGGGAGCCCCGTGTATGGCATCTTGAGCTCCTGAAGGAAACAAATAAATGAATGGAATGAATTATTCTATCAAAGAAAGGAATAGATTCAGCATAAAATACATGTACCAGTATGCGTCTTGAGAGAAACATTTGCAAATAAGTCTTTAATGAGAAGATGCATTTAAGAATGCATAGTTAAATAACACTTCTGCAGACTTCAGATTAAATTTGCAAATGGAACAGAATAAATTTACGGCTGAATACATATCAAAGGGAGATAGACTGGAAATAAACGGATCATCCCCAGTTGTTTTTGGATAAAAATAGGAGGCCAGCTTTAAAAGACGCTGCGTCCCAATTTACAGGCAGAGAATTTGAGAACATATATTTAAGAGATAGGATACATTGTGAAAAGTGAAGCAGAAAGTTAATACTCCCCAAATTTCAAAGAGGGATGAACTCTAACTCAATGGCTCTAATTAACTGAGTAAATTAATTGATTTTACGTATAACCATTTTTCCATTAGAGACAATAATGATTTGTTTTCTGAGGAGGCTTCAAGATCCTCTTTGCCAATCTTGACATAAGAGCTGGAATTGAACCAGTATTAGCCTCAATACAGGTAGTCTTTGAATTACGACCACAATTGAGTCCAAAAATTCTGTTGCTAAGTGAGTCAGTTGTTAAGTAATTTTTTTTGCCCCATTTTAGGACCTTTCTTGCAAAAATTGTTAATTGAATCACAGTAGTTGTTTAGTTTGTTTCACAGGTTGTGAAGTGGATCTGGCTTCCCCACTGACTTTGCTTGCTCAGAAAATGGCAGAAGGTGATCACATGACCTCAAGACACTGCGGCCATCTTAAAAATGAGTCAATTGTCAAGCTCCTGAGTTTTGATCATGTGACCATGGAGAGGCTGCAATGGTTGTAAAAGTGAAAAATGGTCATACATCGTTTTTTTCAGTGGCATTGTAACTTCAAACATTCACTAAACGAACTGTTGTAAGTTCGATACTATATATGAACAATGATCTAATAGGGCATAATGGAGGAATGGATGATGATGAAGATGGCTGAGCTGGCACAAGTGGCTAAACCAATTTGTCTAATTAAGGAGGGAATTACAACTACTTTGTAATATTTTTTTTTCATTTAAAAATCTTTATAGAATTTTCTTTTAATAAAAATTATTCATTAAATATCATTCCAATAGACAATTGTATCTTGACTGGATTCATTTTCAAATTGTTCAGTTTTCCAGTCTGTCTCCAGTTGGTTTTCCCACCTGTTTTTAAAGACATTTGGAGAAGATTTGGAAGCAGTTTAAATGAATAAAAACTACCAGTTGTTTATTTGCTTTGGAATAAGACTGATATTGCATCATATGCTTTGTATAAAGCCATATTGAAAGAACAGGGCTTATTTCTGAGCAAATATAGAACAAGAATTCACATCATACCATTTCAAAATTAAGAAGGTGATTAGAGGAATGTGCAGAGCCAGTTTCAGCACAAGATTAGTTCCCCGATATTGTGAACAGAGACGTGCCAAGTTTGTGCCAAACTTCCAAATACCTTGTTGTTTCCTGGATAAAGAGCTTCTATTTCAAGTCAATTATTCTCTTGGAAACTGGCATTTCAGAAAAAGAATCTACAGAAGTACAACATGTTGAGGTTGACTCTTCTTGTTCCAACCTTGGAATGTCCTGTTCCAAATCCTCAGAATATGCTCTCACAATCTTCCTGAAAATGTTCTGACCTTTGACCTAAAAAGGTGACAGTTTAAGGTTTGATTTGGACATGAAATAAATAAATAAACTGTTAAGTGAAACCTCTGTTTCAAATCTGCTTCTAATTCATTGTGGACAAACAGAGTCCTCTCACTGTGTTGGGAAGCACCCAGTGTGGCAGGGAGGAGGGATCAAGCACGGAGCTAGCCTGGAGTCACTGCGTGATTGCAAAAAGGCCCATGACTGACCCCCACCCCAGGTTCCTTGGTGCCTTATCTTCCCAAGAGGAGGCTGCCAGGCGAGGGAGATTCCTGTATTATAGGCAGAACATAATAAAATAGTTAGCTTGAACTCTGCACATGTAGGTCTGACACACTGGTACTATGGGAGCCTAATATCATCATGTCATACTTTTGTTCCCATTTTTCTATTTTAAAGTGAGGACCTTTTCATCCAGCATTCTCTCTCTCTCTCTCTTACACACACACAGACACACACACACAGACACACACACACACACACACACACACATATACATACATATATAAAAATATATATTCCTGCAAATAAGAAAGTTATTTAGCTACATTAATGGCTGGATGCTTTATCTAATTAAATGCTCCACAGCTATTCTTAAATCTGTCTACTGAATGACATAATCTTACCTTTTCATTGGCTGTGTTGGGAGCTGAAGGATCACATTTGTGAATGTTTCAAACTTGTTTTAATAAGGCATCAAGAAAATAGATGCATGCAGCACTGAAGGGCTCAATTTGAATAGTCACTTCCTTTCCTTTCTAAAAACACAATATTTTAAAGGGCAGCTGGCAATGCCAATTATAGCCCAACATTTGCATGGGCATGATAAGATTCACCCCTTCCATCCTTCACCAACAAATTGGATTAGGCTGTTTGTCTCTTCCACAGCTGACATGCCTAGTGGGTGATTCTCTGCCCACTGCAGATGAATGGATCCTCTTATCTTAAAAGGACAATAATATGTTTGGGCCTGGAGGTCACACTGAGAGAAATATTAGACATCTGAAAATGACTTGTCCTGCTTTGTTTGCCATGGGTCCCTGAAGGAGAATCTGTTTTAGTGACAAAAATCCATTCAACTTCCAATTCCTGGCTAAATTCTAGACATTTTAACTGATTCAATATATCTAAAAAACTGCAAAGATGGAACAGCGATCATTTACATCAGAATTATTTTAGAAGGGCAGGGAGAGGATAATTCTATTTTTTTTCTTTGCAGAAAGATGGCTTCACCTTGAACAAATCACAGTATTTATTCTTCCATCAATTCATTAACAACCCTCTTACTACAGATTTGAGTCATTGGCATCTGTTTATGGCTCTTATCCAAAGAGAGCAGTTACAATTTTTAGAACTGTAATGAATCCATTTATAAAATGCATTAAAATATTGTATTTTTCTAAAAAAACTCTTGAAGAAAATAGAAAATAAAAAAGCAAAAGTAAAGTTTATGAGAAATCATACTGCCTAGCTAGTGAGATCATTCTTGCCTCCACCTGAAACTATTTATATTTGAAATTTAAATTTGTGGATATATTTCTGGATTTATATTTCCATGAAATGCATCAGCTCTTGCTTTACTTAATTTAAAACAATTTTAATCCCACTTTTCTACTTTAAAAGCCCAGAATGTGGCAGTATTTCTCTAATCAAGATTTAAGCAGATCAGAATGTACAGAAATCTCAGAGTCATTTTTATACACAATAAGGATCTTATGGAAACTGCACCCGCTTTGTCTTGAGTGTTCGGTAACATTTTCCAAAGGCCCCATTTCTGCTCTGGGAGTGGATATGTGGGAAACAAGGGCATGCATGGAGGGGAGGGGGGGAGAATGATGACACTTGCAATGATGTTATCATATAAATGCTGCCACTTGTACAGTTGCATCCAATGTGTGAAAATCTCACTACATAATGTTAGCATTTTCATTCTGATGATGTTGTGCCATTGTTAATATGTAACTGTTGTTATAACCAGTGTAGCTTGCTGTCATATGCCGTTGCTGGGATCTCACTTGACAAAATAAGCAGAGATTTCTCAAACACTGCCAGTTTGGCTCAGCATCCCGTAGAACCATATACATTATTTATTGTACAATGCCATCTAAGGAGATAAGTAGTGGAGGACCAATAAATACAGAATATACAACAATTTAACTGCAGCCGTTCTTCAGTGACTTCACTTTCTATAGACTGCAATGTGTTCAATTTCATTTCAAAGAGTCTCAGCTTCCAGATATACAGTTGGAGAGGATCTGAGAAAAGCTCCATGATACAATGGATTCTGCTTTGTTTTTTGTTTGGATTTGATTCTAAATTTCATGGGTCATTTAGTGTATTATAATTGTTATCATTATCATCATCACTGTCATCATCTCTAAATGTGTATGCTACACCTCTTGAACATCTTTGGGGATACACAGAGTGTGTGGATGTGTGTGTGAGAGAGAGACAGAGAGAGACAAAGAGATAGAGAGACAAAAAGAGGGAGGGAGGGAGAGGGAGCATAAGATGCAGGAATGGCATACGATGAATGGCACAACCTGCTGAGATCTGGCCTGTGGTGCCACCCTGGAAACAGAGAAGGACCAGCCTGTGGTGCCCCTGCCAGGAAAAATGGAGCTCGGGAGGCCTACACAGGCACCCCCAACACGAGTGACATTGAGCTGGCCACGCCCACCCTGGCCAAGCCCACCCCACCCCCCTGAGGTGAAACAACCCTGATGCAGCCTTCAATGAAATTGAGTTTGACACCCCTGAGCTAGACCCTCTTAAGTCCAGATCCCACAGAAAATCATGGAGAATAAAAAGGCTGAAATCCTGTGGGATGTCCAGATCCAGCCAATCAACCAGATACTGTGGTAGTAGACCAAGACCAGAAGGCAGTGGTGGTGAGAGATGTAATGGTGCCAAGTAGCAGCAGCATCAGGAAGATGAGTAGGGGGATGCTGCAGAAGTACTGGGGCCTAAAGGAGCAACTTGAAATGATGTGGAAAGTAAAGGCCAAAATTATCCCAGTTGTGGTAGGAGCAGTCAAGGCTGTGACTCTTAAGCTGAGAGAGTGGCTCCAACAGATCCCATGAATTCTTAGGAGATTTTTGCCCAGAAACATGGAGTGCTAAGAACAGCTAAGATCCTGTGTAGAACCCTCAGACTCTCAGGCTTCTACTAGAGGACCTGAGGGAAGACACAGGGATGTCAAACTCAACTCCATTGAGGGCCTCAACAGGGTTGTGTTTGACCTCGGGGAGGTGGGATGGGGTGGGCATGGCCAGGGTGGCCCAAGTGCTCTGCCAGAAAAAAAATGTGCTCCTGAACTCCATTTTCGGCTCCCACGGCCTCCTGCAACCCTCTGCCAGTGAGCCCTCCAGAGCTCCGTGTTCACTGGCAGAGGGTTGCAGGAGACTGTGGCAGTTGAAAAAGGAGCTTGGCAGCACATTTTCTCCGGCAGAAGCACTGTGAGCCGGTCCTTTGTTGTTTCCAAGGTGGCCCGCAGGCCAGATCTTAAGTATCTCATGGGCTGGATCCAGCCCCTGGGCCTTGAGTTTGACACCCCTGGTCTATACAGATCAGAAGATAATAGAAATACACCCACCCACCTACACCCACACTAAAAATCACACTACACAAAACAGGTCAGCACTCTAAAAGGCTTTGATAAGCTTGTTCTATCATATGAAAAAGCAGGGGAAGTTCTAGTGACCAGCAAAGTAGTCCCCAGTAACAACCTGAGAGCAAATAGCAGACTGTATAAAATAGCAGACTGTACAAAATAAAATGTTTCTGTAGATATCTACAGCGATCATTCTGAACTGGTCTCAGCACTGGGGTATGAGTACTAGTCCTTCCAAGAGGCAACCCTTCCACACTGCCACATTCTGGGCCAGCTGCAATTTCTGGACAGCCTTCAAAGGCATATTCAGAAAATCTCCTGTAATGGGCTGGCAATGCATTGCAAAGAAAGGAGAGGTAGGGGGAAAATCTCTCAGTGCCCCCAGGAGAGAAAAAAAGCTTTTCAAAAACACGTGTTCTCGAGGAAATTCTTTTTTAAGTACACTCTTAAATGGCAGCTTACCATCAAACCATTGTGACAGTCTGGGGCGGGGGGAGGGGAAGCAGACTGACAGTGGCAATTTAAGAGTGCACCGAAAATAGAAGTCAGAATGAAAAATGCTGAACTCCATTAAAAATGTTTCTTTTTTCTACACCTGGAGGTTCAATGCAATATTCCCCAAACTCAGGCCCAACCATTCTGACTTGTAAAGTGATTGTACTTTTGGGGTGCAAAACTTCCCTTAGATGCATATTCCGTGTACAAGCTCTGTGGTCTGATTAGTAGTAGTTAGCAACAGCACTTATACTGCTTTATAGTGCTTTCCAGTCCTCTCTGAGTGGTTTACAAAGTCAGCATATGGGCCCCCAACAATCTGGGTCCTCATTTTACCCACCTCGGAAAGATGGAAGGCTGAATTAATTCTGAGCCTGGTGGGATTTGAACTGCCAACTGCAGGCAGCTGTTAGTCAGCAGAAGTGGCCTGCAGTACAGCACTTTAACCAGTGTGCCATCAAGGCTCTGCTTATTTATCAGAATCATGCCTGGAATACTAATATGGGTAGCAGTGGTGGTATTCGCCTGGTTCAGCCTGATTCTGGTGAGCCGGTAGGAGCGATGAGCAGCGGAAACCAAACTGGTTCTCTCAGCTGCTCTGCTGTTGGGCCCACCCGT
The DNA here is from genome assembly GCA_004320025.1 of Laticauda laticaudata. Lineage (NCBI taxonomy): Eukaryota > Metazoa > Chordata > Lepidosauria > Squamata > Elapidae > Laticauda > Laticauda laticaudata. The sequence continues at coordinate 30,863 of BHFT01065964.1, read as the reverse complement.
CCACCTGGGCTGCCATACTCACTTTTATCTGCTGAATTTGAAGTGCAGCTGCTTTGCGTGGCACAGAATAGTGCTACTGCTAAAGCGACTGGGATCATGCAGGAGGAGAGTTAGAACACCTCTGCACCTGCACAAACACCTCTGTGCCTACGCAAAGTGTGCATTTGGCACATGCATGCACGCAAAGTGTGTGCACGCATGCAAAGCGCACCCACCAAACCACACCTACCAAACCGGTGACAACAATATTTGAATCCTACCACTGACGGGTTGTCCTCAACTTACAACAGTTCTTTTAGTGGCCGTTCAAAGTTACAATGGCACTGAAAAAAGTGATTGATGACCGTTTTTCACACATGCGACCTTTTTAACATCCCCAAGGCAGTGTGATCAAAATTCAGGTGCTGGGCACCTGGTTCATACTGATGACCGCTGCTGTGTCCCAAGGTCATGTGATCAACTTTTGCAATCTTTTGACAAGCAAAATCAATGGAGAAACCAGATTCATTTAACAGCCATGTTCCTGACTTAACTGCAGTGATCCATTTAACAACAATGGCAGGAAAGGCTGTAAAAGGGGTCAGAACTCACTTGACAAATGTTTTACTTAACAACAGATATTTTGGGCTTATCTGTGGTCATTAAGTAAATAAGAACAGTTCAGCTCAGGGCCTTGAGAAACATATTCCTTAAGGCTTCTCAGAGTAGGGATCATGATCCTCAGGGTTGGGAATTAAGCTTTGGGTTTGAGTGAGGTTGAGCGTTTTTACAAAAAAAGCTGATTAGGTTTGCACTGTGGATGATATGTAAACTCATTCCTATCCAGATAAAATAGTAAGCAAAGCCCCTTATTCATTCATTCATTCATTCATTCATTCATTTATTCATTCATTTATTCATTTTTATTCATCAAATTTATTGGTCACCCATCTTACCACAGGGTAATTCTAAGCAGGGGTGGTTTAGTTGGTGAGCGTGCTTGGTGGTCATGTGACTGGCTGGGCATGGCCAACTCAACATCACTTACATTGAGGCACACATCTCCTCGCCTGGCCTCTCATGACTGGGGGGATGCTGCAACAGTCATAAGTGTGAAAAATGGTCATAAGTCACTTTTTTCAGTGCCATTGTAACTTCAAATGATCACTCCACACAAGCAAAGTACCAGCAAAAAAACTCCTCAAGTTCCTGAGACAGGAAGTCTAGTCCTGCCAAGAATGTAATAAGGGTTACAGAGAGGCAGTTTCTGCAAGCAACACCAGAATGTTTCCTTCCTGCCTTCCTTACAGGATTAGGCCAGTAATTTCTTCAAACAACGGGTTCTCCAAACTGCTTAGAATGTTAACAACTGGTTCTAGCAAATAGGTGCGAACTGGTAAAATCTCACCCCTGAATTCTGGGTGTTATAACCTTTGACAGCACAGTTGCTTTAACTGCCCCTTGCAGAGGCAGTGCAGAACCACTATCAAAATTTGCACTTGCTTCACCTTCGCCTGTGATGGTTGCATGCCGAAAGTGTCACACAGAGCCATCTTCGCTGGCAGGCGAGCCATGGCCCCAGAGGTGGCCCACTGCACAGGCGTGCACACTAACCGCCTGCCAGCTGAACATCATATAGCTGCTGCACATGTGGGGGACGGGTGTGCAGAAGACACGCGTCGTGCATGGGGGTCACACACACATGCGCAGATATGCATGGTGCACAAGGGGAGGTCATCCATGCATGCGTAGAGACATGCAGAGCATGCTCAGGGAGTCATGTGCACATGCGCAGGGGGTGTGGGCCTCCCCACATGCATTGCCTTAAGGCCCTGTCACACTGGCCGACGGATGCAAAATGTTTTAAAAAGGACACAGCGGACGAGAAAAATGTTCCATCCGTTGTTGAATCCGCTCTCAAAAAGTGCCCCAAATTTGCATAAGCAGAGCGGACAAACAACGGAAAGGAACGGACGGGGAGGACGTAGGGCGGATGGAAAGCGGATGCTCCACGGAAGCCTAGCGGATGGAAGCGGATGAAAGCAGATGGCACATCCGCAAGGCTTCCGGGGGAGCACAGCAAAGCGGACGTGGAACGGATACAGGGGATACAGAGCGGATGCCGAGCGGATGAAGTAGATGCACAGTGGAAGCCTAGCGGATGCCAAGCGGATGCCTAGCTGATGCCTAGTGTTCATTGTGAATGCGGGGAGGATGCATTGCGTCAGCCCCACGGAATATAAAAGGATTGCAGCTCGGAAGCAGATCACCATTCAGAGGAAAGACCTGCCTTCCAGACACAGCCTGCCAGCCAGCCAGCCAGCCAGCAGCCAGCAACCCCACAACCATGGGGAAGAAAAGGAAGCCTCTGCCATCTGCTGCCAGCCCTGGCAAGAGGGACAGGGCCACCCACCCACCCCCTGGCCTCACTCTGTCTTCTGCTGGGGCTTCTGCGTGCCCAGGCTTGCTCTTCTGGAGGTGTGCTTTCTGCTTCTACTCTGCTTGATGCTGCTTCTGGTGGTGGTGCTTCTGCTGGTGGCTTACTCTGCTGATGCAGCTTCTGGTGCTGGGGCTTCTGCTGGGGCTTACACTGCTGGCGCTGCTCCTGGTCCTGCTGGTCCTGTTGGTGCTCCTGGTCCTGCTGGTGCTGCTGGTGTTGCTGGTGTTGCGGTCCTGCTGTGCTCCTGGTCCTGCTCGTGCTCCTGTCCTGCTGGTGCTGCTGGTCCTGCTGGTGCTGCTGGTGCTGTCTGCCTGGTACTGCTGGAAACTGCTGGTCCTGCTTTGCTGCTACTGTTCTTGTTGTTGCTGCCTGCTGCTGCTGTGTGTAGAGGAGCAGCCCCTACAACCTCGAAGCCCCTCTGATGAGGGCCCAGATGGCCCTGCCAGAGGGAGGAAGAGGCAGATGCATGAACGGGAGAGGAGCAATTACTCCATCGAAGAGGAACATGAGGAGAGGTCTTGAATGGCTCAGGGAGAATGAATATCTTTGGCAGAAGGGACACAGGTTCTACCGAGGACACCAAAAGGAAGCAGGCTGCTTAGAGAGAGAAGGCAGAGAGTCTGGGCTACACTTTGGAGGTTGCTCCTCGGCTGGTGGAAGCACATGCACACCTGGTACGGGAAGCTGCACCTCAAGAAATCTGGCCAGGCCACGGGTCAAGCTGACGGAAAGAGAGAACCCTACATGATGGCTAGGTGCAGCTTCCTGGCAGGTGAGATCCGCCACTGAGGAGCAGCGCCCTCTAGTCTACGCCTCTCTCTCGAGGCAGCCTGCTAGAAGCCAGTCCTTCTTCTGGCAGAGAGTCAGCTCCTGTGTCCAGGCAGGTATCCTGTGGAGCTTCCCATGGCGGAGAACCCCCCAACAGCTGGAATACCCATGGGTGCGCGCGAGGGAGACCCCTGACTGCATGGAGAAAGGAGACGCCACTTCCAAACACAGGCCAATCCACATCCACCCCCAGCTCCACCTCCACAGAAAGGCAGAAAGCCGACAGGAGGGGCAGAGCCACACTGTCCTGCAGGAGATAAGAGACACCATCAGAAGCAACGTAGATCTCCTCTCTTCAGCTGGTACACACTGACGCCCCAACCTCCGACCGCAAGGCCTTCCCTCACCTATGTCAACCAGACCCTCATGAACATGTCGGAACCCCAGTACCAGGTGGTGAAGGACAGGATCACCGATCTTCTTCACAACCCTCCAGACCCAGATGAACCTGCTCCCACCAGTCCAGGCCTGCTTCTCCACCTAGGTATGTCACTGCCCTTCCAAGGCTTTCCACAGGCCCTCACCTACCAAGGCTACGGCTACCAGGAGGTCCAGCAGCACAGGCAGCCCGTTCCAGTCCAGGCTCAGGTACATCGTACGCCACCAGTGTCACCGATGCCACTATGCCACCGATGCCACCCACGCCACTGATGGCCACGGCCATGCCACAGATGCCACTGATGCCCAGTCCTCACCCTGATGCAGACCAGACAGCCCCCACTAACACTGCTCCTTCCTCCACCCCACAGCCAAGCCCAGCCTCAGAACATCTGTCACTCGGTCTTTGGGGCTGACCACCCATGTCATGGAGGAAGGGCTCTCAACATCATGGGGCTGAGCCAGCTGTCTGAGAGTCTTCAGCCTCAATCACACCGCCCTGTTTGTCCTCTCGGGGCCAGGCACCCCAATGGCGCCTCAGACCAGCACTCCAGCAGCATCCACCTCCACAGCACCTGGACCCTCTCACCCCGAGACGATGCGGAATGCCTCAGAGACTGACTGAGAAGAGTGCCAGAGACTGGGTGGCTACCTGTTGACTTTTATTTTTGCTTTGGACACGTTGACTTGAGCGTCATTTTTTTTTACAGCTTGTTATTAATAAAGATCTATCTTTGCTTCACCACACTTGCTTCATTTATTTTTGTCAATAACAGTCTTGTGAAAAACTTTTAGAAAATGGTTTAAGCCTTTGCATGCTTGTGGATGGGTTAAGATAGCTGATGCGGATGGGCAGGGGATACCTTTGGGATGAGGTAATAGCTGTGGAGTATGAGCAGGGATACCTTGGGATGGGTAATAAGCTGTGGGATGGCAGGATACCTGTGGGCATGGGCCAGGGATACCTTTGGGATGGCTAATAGCTGTGGATAGATAAACCTCCAGTGCAAGCATAGTGGACTGTATTGGTCCACCCTTCCCAGTGCCACACCCTATGGCCCTTTATTATCAATAACAATGTAATCATTGATCCACACATTTCAACATAAACACAACTCTTTATTAAATGCCCTGTTCATTGTAGCCCACTCCAACCTATGCAGGCCCAATCTTCCTCGATTTCAGTTGATGAGGCTGAAGGAAGCATCCATTAATCATCTATCACTTCCTGTCTTGCCCACTCCAGTGCTCCAGCTGGGGAGTTTGCACCAGTGTCTCAGGAGGTTGTGCTGCTTCTTCCCTTCACGCTGAAGCTCTGTTGGGGTCTTGCACATCCAGAGTGTCTATCAGGTTTTACCCTTGCTCCATTCCCCAGGGCCTTGTTGGAGGTCCACGAGCCTGTTCTGCAAGACTGCGCGGTAGCGGTGCGGATGAGATTGTGCAGGATGCAAGGCAAGCTTCCACGATGTCCCTCACGGTCTCTGGGCATGCTGCATGGTGGTCAGAAAGTACCTGGAACCTGTTGCTCAGGATGACAAAGGTATTCTCCCACCACCTGCCTTCCCTGGACAGCTGTAGTTGAAGATCCTCTCTTCACGACTCCTCTTCTTCTGTGGTAAGGAGTCTGGAAGTATAGGGCTTCATGAGGTAGGTTCTCGAGGGAGAAGGATCATCGCCCCACGATGAAGTAGGGCACATCTTGCGTGTCATTGGGCAGGGGGTCTGCATGCTCCTGTACGTGTCCCGGAGGCCATGGTCGCAGAGTCAGTGCCACTTGAGCCCAGCGGTCCAGGCTGGCCAGAAGTTGGTGCTCTGCTTGGTCAACCTGGGTCTCAGCCGCTCCACAACTTCGTCAAACATGGCTGGAGGCATCCTCATGAAGTTCTGGAATGCATGAGGGTCTTTGTTCCTCAGCTCCACCATCAGCTTGTTGTACAGTCCGTTACTCTGCTCTTCTCCGATCCATCTTCGGACCCAGATGCCTTCTTTGGCTGCCTCCTTTTCTTCCGTAGAAACAGTTGAAAAGAGCCTGTAGATGGCTTCGCACTGTTGCAGAACGATGGTGCTACAAAAGGACTGTGTTTATGATCCATGGTGGACATCAATGGATGCTGTGGAAGAGCAACAGGCAGTGATGAAGGCTGCAGAGGTCTGCACAGCAGGGCTGCTGGTCTGAAAGTGAGATCCAGGTGAGTTGTTCCCCCTTTTTATAGGCAATATAGGTTTTCCCCACTAGGTGTCCTTTTGCATTCCTAGGCATCCTCTAGACATCCTTAATACCGAGATAGGTCCCCTCTGCGAACGTTTTTCCGTTTTCATGCTTTCTTTGCGAGCGCATCCGCTTTCATCCTTTTCTTCGTCCGTGCTACTAACGCTGCGCGAGTCCGTTCCGCATCTGTTTCGCTTCTCCCTTGTGGTCCGCTTTCTGCTGGAGTGGATTGAGAGTACGCGCAGATGCGAAGCGGATGCCTACGCATTAGGACGGAGCATAACGGATGGATGACGGATGTTAGACACGGATGGTTCCCCGTATGCGCTAGTGGATGCAGAACGGACGCGTTCGGACATTTTCCACTCAAAAAGTTCTGAGCAGCTCAAAACTTTTTGAGCGGATGGAACCTCAGTCGACGGATGCTGGATGGATCGAGAGGATGAAAAACGGACGCAGTGAGTACAGAACAGATTAATCACGTTAACCAACAGATGGCAAGTGTTTCTCTCCGTTTTACATCTTCTTTCCATCCGTTGCTGCAGTGTGACATGGGCTTTATGGGTGCTGGCATGCATGCATGTGTGCATGTGCATACGCACACTTTTGGCATGTGAGGATGGAAAGGTTCACCATCACTGACCTAGCCAGACCGATAGAGGTCTTGTCCAGGCAAAACAAAGCCTAAAATAGGTTTTGATAGATGACTTAAGACAGAGGTGTCAAACTCACGGCACCATGGCATTGTCACACAATGTATCGGGACTTTTTCCCCTTTTGCTAAACCGGGTGTGGGCATGGCCAGTGCATGATGCTTCTGGCCCATGGGCCATGAGTTTGACAGCCCTGGCTTAAGAGATGGCCCAGCGCTGGTCAAAACAACTGTCAATCACAGATTCCTGTGAAAGGATAATTGACATTTACAGCAGATCCATTTTGACCCTTTTTTTTATTGTAAAAGAGTTCCAGATGGGAAGCAGATAAACAAAGTGGCTGGACAAAACAAAACAAATGAGAAATTTGGAAATATTGTGAATTTGCCCTTTGCCAAAATCCTCATGTAAATATATTCTTTAAGGCGCATAGTTAATTATTATTTAGAAATGTCTCTTTGCCAGCAAAGGCTTTTGTTGGCAAGCAAAATCACTCAGTATAGTTACTGTGACTCTTCTTGATTGTTGGTGACTATTTTGACTTTTTTATCTGCTCTGGAGAAAATCCATTGTACAAGAAAGAGTTTGACATGAAATCAGTAGGCTATTAAATGTATTTCCTAAAACAACATATGGGAAACAACTGTCTTGCTGTTCTCATACATTACTACAAGTCATTGTTTATTTAATTCAGGTTTTTTTGGACAGAACTGTGCACAAAGTATAGTATAGTGTTATATGCAAAAATATAGAGGTTTGTATTCTATATACCTTCCCTTTTACAGTATATCTATATATTTCTATATTGTCTGTCTGTCTGTCTATCGTCTATCTATATTTTATCTAGTTTGTTCTCTCTCTCTTTCTCTCTTTCTCATAGTAAACCTTCAGAGGAAAGAGGTTTCTTTTGGAAGTGGCTTGCCTTTGCCTGCTTCCTAGGGCTGAGAGAATGACCCAGCTGGCTTCACATCTAAGGCAGAATTAGGACTCACAGTCTCCTAGTTTCAAGTCCAGTGTCTTAACCATATATCAAACCATCTCTCAAGTTTATGTTTCTGTTTTGGTTTTTTCCAAAAGCTGTTTACCCCAGTATAGTAAAAGCCAAAAAGAGTAGAGACTGAAATTTAGGTTCCCCACCCCTTTTGAATAAAACTTTATAGTTTCTTTTGCTTACTAAATCAAATTTTGTTGTATTAAATCAATAACAAGAAGTTCTCAAGCAAACTTCTCAATTCACCTGAAACTTTTCAGCTCATCTCAGTAGGTAGCCAAATGCAGCTGGAACCTGTTTGTTTCAGGTGAATTGAAAAGTTTGCTTGAGAACTTCTTGCTGTTGATTTAATACAAGAAGATTTGATTTAGTAATCAAAATCTAATGCAGCATCCAAAAAAATCTGTATACATGGTCGGACTATCATGACTGCCTATAAATATAATCCAAGTGATTTATGTGCATTTAATGAGGTAGCTAGGGGATGGATCACATACCCAATGAAGCAGCTAAAGGGCAGAGTAGCATAATTTGCTGAATTGTCTTCCTACATTTGAGAAGAGGTTGAGCTGACTGATCAAGTAAACCAGTCTGCAGATTTCCACTGTATTGTGTTTTATTTTGGTCATGAAATAAAGTTTCTATTACAGCAACATGTATCCTACTTGAACTGGCTGCTGCCAGACCATTAACTTTAAAGAAATAGTGGAGAAAGATACTGTGAGGTAGAGTGCCAACACAATGCCTGATAGTTTGAAGAATTAACATATTCCTCTCAGTTCAGGCCTACCTATCAAGAAGAAAAATGTATGTTTGAAAAGCGTCTCAATGAAATTTGGCAATAGCAGTTTTGAGGTTTGGTTGAGCATTTTTACAACTGCCTCTGAAGTTTGCATCTTCATGAGCTAACTTGGGTCCAGATGAGGGCAATTGTGGTCAGCACTCTGTTCTTTGGGGATGTTACTTCCAGAGTTCCAACTATGATCCTGGAGGATCTGTGTCCAAGAATGGAACTACCCATGCTGTATCCTCAAGTTCTGAAGCTGTCTACAGCCACCTTTTAAATTTGTTGACTGCCTTAAACATCACAGAGCACAGCTTGCTATATAATGTTTCAAAGGGTTAAGGACCCCAACAGGAGAACCTCACAATGTAATTTTACTGAATATGGTAGCCATGAGGTAAATAGCATTATCAAGCCATGTTCTCCAACTGTCTGTGATTAGAATAAGAAATATGTTCTTAAAGAACATATTTAAACATAAGAAATATGTTCTTAAAGCACCTTGCTTATGTTTCTGTCAAGCTAGCTTACAGAAACAATTCCTCTGAAAGCAATGTCGGTGAGAACAATCACAATGACAAGATTTCCATCATTTTAATTGTATCTGATTAAATAAACCACAGAACTGGAATGGCATTGAAGCTGAAGACTCAGCTTCAATGCCATTCCAGTTCTGTGGATGCGCCACAATGAAGTTCTGTGTAAGTGCATTAAACTACATTAAAATATTTCCTGCTTTCTTTTTTCAAAAGTTAATTAGGATAGTCGTATTCTACTACTGCCAGACCAGATTTTTTTCTGAATTCTTTTATTCATTAGCCATGAATATTACTTTATTTTTCATGCTCCATTAATTTTCACCTCTCCCCTTTCACTTGCTATTTTAACTTCCCTAAAAATGTTCACTTTCCATGTAGCAGTTATTACTGATGAAAATCTGTAAATAAAGAGTACATAACCTAGTAAATTAGTACTATTTACTAAAAACCTAGTAAATAGTAAATAGAAAAAAAGCCATATTTTTTACACCAAAATAGATAATTTCAGCATGATCTTTTATCATATCTTATATAAGGGAAACTTCTCTAAGAGCCCAAGAGAAAGCATGAGAACTCACAAAATTGAAACCTATAGAAATGTAGCATGATTGGCATGCTAATTTTCCTTATACTAAGAAAACGCAACAATCTAAGAATAGATGTTTAGGTCCCATGTTCCTGTCATCAGTCGTACATAACTTGACAGCCCAAAGTCACAAAGATTGGGGAGGGTGACAAATAATAGCACAAGGAGAATTTGCTGCTATGGGAAACAGATTAAATAATTCCTTTCTACTATAATTCATTTTGGTGCCAGAATCATTATTGCCAGGTGAAGACCAGGTTCAGATTACTCACTGCCTACAATCATCTTATATGACTAATTTTAGAATGAACTGTATCCCAGCTTGCTTAGAATGCTTTGAAACAGCTAGTGTATTGTTAATTATATCAGGATAATTATAGAAGGCCAACAAGATCACTTCATCATCATAGGCGCAAAGCTGATTAATGGCATTCTGATCATGTTCTGACACCTAATCATCACTTAACATTTGAATTTAAGTTTAAAGTAGCTCAAGCACATATAACAGCGTTTAATTTCTCTGTGCAGTTCACAGTGATTTGCATATGTCCTCATGCCCTGTTGGTGATGGAAGGTTAACAGTGAAATACATTCCTCACAAAAAGAGAAATGAAAAGAGGAACAAAAAATGCCTTTTTGCCTGTGGTTCAGGTTGTTGAGTTTGTGTGAGTGTGTTTTCCTCTTTGAGATCATTTATCTTAGCCATTTTCAAAATAATTTCTCATCTCAAGCCATTGGCATTCCTTTATAGCAGAGTTTCTCAACCCTGGCAACTTTCAGATGCATGGACTTCAATTCCCAGAATTCCCCAGCTAGCATAGTTGGCTGGGGAATTCTCAGAGTTGAAGTCCATGTATTTGAAAGTTGCCAAGATTGAGAAATTGTAGAATGGGACTGTGCAGATTGTTCAGCTTTTCTTCTGTGAAATCAGACCATTGGCCCAGATTGTATTATAGATTTCTTGATATAAACAGGAGGAAAGGACCCATGTGGTACACTATCACAGTTAAAGTGTAAGATTTGGCTCCGGGAGACCTAGGTTCATCTTAATCTACTTCGCAGGATTGTTTTAGAATAAACTGGGATTGTCTGTTGAGAGAGGTCTACAGAGCCTTCCCAGAATGGAACTATACACAGTTGAAAACAGTTTAATTTTTAATCTATTTGAATTAAGAATGAAGGTGGACTTCCGGTGGCACTTCCGTCGAGGATGTACGGAGACCACAATCATGCGTAGCTTCAATCCGTGCTTACCCTGTTGGAAGGGTCCCTACAGGACTGAACCCATTTCGGAGGGATGGGGGAAGAGGGGGAGACCACCAGCTAGGTTGAGGGGAGCTGCATCTCCTCTCCCTGGCTTGGTATACTCTTCTGGAAGACAGGGAGAAGTGGCAGTTTAATCAATGCCCTAAAGACGGACCTAAGTTTGTGCTGGAGAGTGGAAGTGGTGAGCAGCGTGTAACTGGATAAAAGACTTTGAATTTATTTTTTTTTGAAAACCCTAAAAAGTGGAAAGAAAGAATCCTCGCTTGAAAGAATGGTAGCGGCGAACAAAGAATAAGAGGAAAATATAAGGTAAAGGAAAAACCTGAAATAAAAGAATTACATGAAATCAGAGATTAAATTTGAACTAATATACAGAATTGAACATTAATTAGGCATTAGATAAAATGATGGACTTATTTGGAATGGCTAAAAATTAACATTAATACGACGGAAAAGAGAATTTAAAAAAACTTTGAAAAGAGAGTGATATAGAGCACCACCTAATGGTTAAAGATTTTCCTCTATTATGCTTTTATGGAAAATTCTTGGTTGCATAAATATTTGAAAGAGAGAAGAAATGGAATGAAAGATAATTAATGCAACAAAAATCCCAGAAAAAATTTTTTTAAAGAGAGGACTACAGTAAAATATAAAGGAATACAATATTTTGGGACCATTACTGACCCACTGCCAAACCAGTCATGCTGGAGGATGTTGCAGGCAGCAGAATGTTCTCCACGGTGTCTCAAGAACCCATCACGTCTGTCACATGTGCTTAGTGTGAACCTGCTTTCATCTGTGAGAGCACAGGGCACCAAGTGGTGAATTTGCCAATCTTGGTGTTCTCTGCAAATGCCAAACATCTTGTATGGTGTTGGGCTGTAAGCACAACCCCCACCTGTGGATGTCGGGCCCTCATATCATCCTCATAAGAGTCTGTTTCTGACCGTTTGAGCAGCCACATGCACATTTGTGGCTCCCTGGAAGTCATTTTGCAGGTCTCTGGCACTGCTCCTCCTGTCCCTCCTTGCACAAAGACAGAGGTAGCGGTCCTGATGCTGGGTTGTTGCCCTCCTATGGCCTCCTCCAACATCTCCTGATGTACTGGCCTGTCTCTTGGTAGTGCCTCCATGCTCTGGACACTACGCTGACAGACACAAGCAAACCTTCTGCACAGCTCGCATTGATTGTGCCATCCTGGATGAGCTGCACTACCTGAGCCACTTATGTGGGTTGTAGACTCCGTCTCATGCTACCATGCCAGCATTCAAAAGTGACCAAACCATCAGCCAGAAAGCATAGAACTGAGAAGTGGTCTGTGGTCATCACCTGGCAGAACCACTCTTTATTGGGATGTCTTGCTAACTGCCTATGCTTTCCACCTGTTGTCTATTCCATTTGCACAACAGCATGTGAAACTGATTGTCCATCAGTGTTGCGACCTAAGTGGACAGTTTGATTTCACAGAAGTGTGATTGACTTGGAGTTACACTGTGTTTGTTTAAGTGTTCCCTTTATTTGTTTGAGCAGCGAATGTGTTATAATCCGGAATCATATTGCTCAATGAAGAGATGTGTAAAATTAAAAAATAAAAAACGTTTATATATTAAAAAAAAGAATTAAGAATGAAGGTAGACAAACATACAAATTTGTGTAGTCCTACTCCAATTTCTGAATTTATTTCATTAAGCATGGTTGCACCTAGTCTGGACCATTACCAATTGAATGAATGAAAGAGGAAGTCAGAGATGGTATTCAGCAGGTTCTGACCAGTTCTAGAGAACTGGTAGTGGAAATTTTGAGTAGTTCAAAGAACTGGCAAATACCAGCTCTGACTGGAGATTGTACGTATCCTTCCCCTGCGCATGCCCACTAAGCCACCACAGAACAGAAACTAAAAAAATTTGAAATCCACCAAATGAGGGAAGTCTAATCATAATCCAGACCCCCTATTTTATGGGTGAAATTGTTCTTAAAAAAAAAAATTCAGATCAGGCCATACATACTTATAATTACAATAAGTAAGATCATGAACTATAGTAGAACAACCCACAATTTTGTGATCATCTTAAAAAGTAACATCTCCCTCAGTTGTAATTGTTTGCAGCTTCTTGGTCTTCCAGTACTGCTTTTTCACTGTGAGGAGCTGGTGAGACACTGATGAAGTGAGAGCTTCAATTCTTAATTTTGCAAATTTGCCTGGCCCAACTTTGTGCCCAAGCTCTAATTCTACAGAACTTTATATTTGTTTATGATAAATCATAGCACAATGACTGTATTCACTGTACTGCAGTGCTGGAAAAGCAAAAGTAACCAATTTACCCAACATCACTATCACTATCTCTTTGGAAGAAATGAACTGAAATCCATGTACAAGTGCTTCACTAACAGAAATTCAATTAATAGAATACAAAGCATCTCTTTTTGTAGTGCAATATACATTAACAATTAAAATTCCAACTGACTCGTTAAACTCAGTGTGATCATGAATTTTAATCAAGCCAACATGCCTAGAACAATCTTAGTGAATCTTTAATTGGTGGGAGTTCCCTGGGTTTATTATCTCCTTGATCTACATTTGCTGAGAATCACATATCACCTTTTTGCCAGAAAGAATGACTGTGAAAGGAGACATTTTGTAAATATTTGAACTGCTGGAAGCTCAATAATCAGTTGTCTTTTGCCCTACTATTGACAGGGCTAAGAAATGTCATTTATTCCACAGTCTTAACTCAATAAGGCAGAAACTATAAGTTTTCAAGAGCTTGGGTTGAAAAGCACTATAGTCCCCACCAGCCAGACACAGTGATAATAAATCTGAGCCAAAAAGCTTTAAGTGCTGCTTTCAGAAAGGAAAAATTAAAATCCCAGGTTCAGAAATCAAAAGTATAACATGGCAAGACCATTTCATAAATCACATTATGGTACTTAAATTAAATCGTTTAACTGTTTATAAATATTTCAAAGTGCTTTTCAGGGAGAGAAAAAAAACAGGAAAAAAATTAACAAAACATTTAACAATCTCATTTCCAGCCAAATAAATCCCATCTCAGGCCTGAGCAGTTTAGTGAATGATTGCCAGCTAGCTATTCCCCTTTCAGCTTCATATTCCACACAGGGATTTTATGAGAATAAAATAGGCCATTGATTTTAACTTTTATCCTTCTTCCAAGAATTTACAGCAGAACACATAAGTGTTCCACACCATTTGATTTTCTTAACGTGGGCAGCCTGGATAGTGGGAATAACAATATACAGATCTTGATAGCGAACAAGTTGCATAATTTAGCATTCACTGCAACTTACAGACTTCTGTCAGTTGTCATGACATGATTGACACAGATCACATAAATGTGATATTGGCTTGATGATATCACAATGCCTCATCATTCTGATATCACAGCTTGTTTCAGACACCTATACTTTTGTTCTGATAGTTTGGTCATGCATCAGTGTCATGCAGGATAAGACAAATTTGTGGCTTATCAAATCTATAAAGCCAACCATTAGCTATAAACCAGAATTTCAGGCTTATGGTAATATATGAACTAGTCAACTTTTCTTTATTCAACGATCATGGTTCAACAATCCATGGCTTAGGAAAAAAAACAGTGAACATTACCAGAGTTGCTATTATAATATTATTTAGCATGCTTTGTGGCATAGTGGAAATATCAGTCAAAGATTCCCTAATCTTTTGGCATATTAACCATTTATATTCATTTTATAACTTCTCCCTCTTTCGATGAAGATAGATTAGGCCATAGGAGTCAAACTCGCCATGTCATATGATGTATCACAATGTTTTTTCCCTTCACAGAGCTGGGGTGGGCATGGCTTGTGTATGTCACATCTGGCCCACAGGCCACCAGTTTGACACCTCGATCTAGGCAATCTCACTGAGATTTCTGTACCAGAGGAACCAAGCCTTTGTGCAAGATCTGAACCAAAATTAGTCATGCTTACCTGCTTAGAACTTTAATCTAAACTCACCAGTATCATTTCACATTGTATCAGAAGATAACCTGATTGTCACTTTCTAGTTTTTGCTCTCTAGAATCTTGACTAAGACTTTTCCTGGTTGGATTTTTGGACTGACTTGCAGAATGTTCTTTAGTATGTCTTACCAGTAATAAATAACCACTGTTGGGTTGGATAGCAAGACTCTTCTCATCCTTGTGATGACTCCCCCAGATGCTTCCCCAGTTCCAGGCTCAGCTGGAGGGGAGTTGATCAATGGCTCCAAGCAGCCAAATAGAGAGGTATTTAGCTGAAGCACAGCTGTAGCAGGACAGCTCTGAGTCTTCAGTGGGAAAAGCACATAGCTGCAGCCAGTCATTGATGAGGATGAACTGCATTCTGCACCTGATCCAAGAACACATAGAGCAAAGAAAAGGCAGGAGCAGGTAAGGTCATCCTAACTACTCATGAGGAGGCCCCCTTGCCCCCTTGATGGGCTGCACCAGAAGCTGGCTATTTAGCACAGCAGACAAATGGAGGCGATGCTGGGAACAACATGTTCCTTGCCTAGTAGTGTGTTTCCTGGTTGTGATTGCCAACTTGCTTTGGATTGGCACCGTGCCTTGACTTGGATCATGCCTTGTAAACTTTGAATATATCTTGCCTCATGAACCATCTTTTACTGTGGATTTAAGTCTGCCTGGTTGGTTTATCTTGTTTGGAAAATTTTCAAATGCCTTGTGGACTCATTGGCCACTGCTCTGTAGACTAGCATTGGTCTGCCTTTGGTCCAGACTAGCATTAGTTTGGACATAATTGGGACAGTTTTGGGTTTTTGCTGAGGGAAATTGCTGGTATAATATATACCCACTAAACCACTGGTATGAGGTGTATATGTGAGGGAGTGGGACAGCACAATCCTTGACTACTAAGATAATATGCTGGTTCCTATGGGATAATCTGATGAAAACTAACTTGAATGGATTAAAGATAGAGTAGGTGTGGGGGGGGGGATATGAACAAGAATGTGCGACCCTCCACTGAATATGACCATTAGGACAGCTAGCCCAATATTATCTTCTCTTGATTAGTTGTATCTTTCAGAGTAGAATATTTTTCAGTCCTATCCGAACATGAACTGAATCTGAGATCTTTTGCATGCAGTTGTATCCTATTTAAAGAAAAGTTATGGTCCAGAGTGTACAATTAAGATGTTTGGATGCTTCCTTTTTCTGAATTGTGTTTTTACAAATTGCACAAACATGGGTATTTTGCTTTTGCAGCAGTATGCATGCTTTGCTTTATTTACTAGACAATAAACCATAATGATACAAAATGCCAGGAAATCAGTCACCATCACAACATTGTCACTGGTCATGCACATGTACAAGAGGAATAAATTCCCCATCCTGCTGTAAGTCAAATGGGCATCTAATTCATCAGTACATCTATTATGGATCAAAATCTTTTATTCTGAAACCAGCTATATTTGTAAAAAAAATGAATTGCAGTCGTAGTTGTGAATTGTAATTCACTCATAATACAGTTACTCTTTAAATAAGGACGTAGATTTGGTTTTGTCGGATACTGTGCTCTTCCAGGAATATATTTTTTAAGAGTTATTTCTCCTTATAAAGTACTTCTTATTCAGGTCATTTTTTCTTATCAGAATCCTTATTAGAGATAAAAATGTTCCTGTAATAAAGGCCTTCATCTTTTGTTGATTTGCTATAGCTTTAGTAAATGCTGGATTTGTATTACAAAATTTGTTTTTTGTTGTTTTATGTATGCCAAAAAACCAGAAGTCTTGTAACAGCTTTTCCAACTAGCAAATTTTATTAAAAGGCCTAATTTTCATGAGCTGCAGGTTATATGTGAGGCAGACCCAATTAACAATTGTAATGTATTAAAAACTCATTATGTTTGTTGAGACATGTTGAGGTAATCTGAAATAGTTTGATGAACACAAATTCAGTTGTCTCTTGCTTAATCATTTTGTTAAAGTCTCATTTTTCCAAAACGGTCACTTTGAGATCTTCAGTAGTGTGTTCTGGGAAATTGAAATATTCTGATATAACTTTGCCCTTGTTTTGAGCCCTGATGTCAAATTCGTACCCATTCATTCTTCATGCAAAGTTTTTCCCATTGATCCTATGTAGAATCTGGAAGCACATAGTTATCCATGGCAATTGGTAAGTTACCTGTAAAAAGTGATGTTTATGTCTCCATTGTGTAGTTTTACCATGACACCAAAGGGGGAATTAACTACACTTGCTTTTGCATGGGAAACAAAGAACTGGTTTAATGTCAACTGTCCAGATACTCCTGGGACATTATTTTACCAAGAGTATAAAACTTTTACTCAATAAACCACATTGGCACAGGAGAAGCGAAACCAACTCTGGGATTCCTGCACAAAAGCAAGCATAGTTGATTCTCCCTTTTTCCCCATATGGGCCACTCACAGGTCCAAAACATCCACCAATCTCTTCAGTTCATTTTGTTATGGGAGACAACCAGCCTGACTACCTGTGTGGTTGTTGTGATTCTTGCCTTGCTGTGGACTGACACCATGCCTTGAATTGGATCATGTCTTGTGAACTTTGAACTTTTCTTGCCTCGTGAATCCTCTTGTATTGTGAATTTAATCTTATCAGGTAGGTTTTGATTGGGAAACTTTCAAGTGCCTTGTGGACTCTTTGGCCATTGCTCTGTGTACTAGTATTGGTCTGCTTGTGGCTGGACTTAATTGGGACAATTTGGTGATGGGAATATTAACCCACTAAACCGTGTGTGTGTGCGTGTGTGTGTGTGAGAGAGAGAGAGGGGGGGGGGAGANTGTGTGTGTGAGAGAGAGAGAGAGGGGGGGGGAGATAGAGAGAGAGAGAGAACAACAAAAGAGCAATGTCATTGTCCAGTATGAGATGCAGCTTATGAAGAATGGATTTGACCAGTTTGGGCAGGTGCTCCAGATAACCAGTGGTATTCTGTGTTCTGTCTTTGAATAGGTCTTTTCTGGAATCATTCTGGCTCTACTAATTTGTCTGTTGAACTCATGGAGTGAGTAGTTCAGTCTCCTAAATATCCAGTTTAATTCTAATACTTGAGCATTTCTGCCTTGCAGGTCAAAATAAATGTAGTTGTAGCATAGAGCCTAGCTTGTAGATGATAGATTTGGTAATGTGTTCTGGATAGAATCTGGAATCATATGCAGGTATACTGTATGTGGCAATTGGTAGGTTACCTGTAAAAAGTGATGTTTATATCTCCATAGTGTATAGCAAACATCAAGTTGCAGACGTAAAGATGTTGACATATTATGGAGGTATGATATATCCATGGGTATACCAGTGATTTGTCGGCATTTGTCATAGCCAAAAGTGAAATATTTATGGGTGAGACATGCAGTCTGGTTGCAAGATGTGCTCTGTAGGGATCAGCAATCATATTCTTGATGGTTCCTTTATAAAGGGCCGCAATATCCATATTGGATACAGTTGAGTTATTAGAGAGACTGGAGTTCAATTTTCTTATGAAGTCTATAGTGCCTTTTGTGTAGCTGGGGAAATGTTTTCTAAGCATCAAGACCTTCTCCACTGACTTTTCTCCAAACATTTAAGTTTTAGATTTATTATTAAAGACCAGCCTTTCTTTCTATCATGTGCTTTCACAATGTCTGTTTTGCCACTCCAGTCATCCTTACCCAGTTGCTACAATTGATGTCAAATCTCTCTGCATGCAATACAGAGCAGCAGATGGCTCAGTGAAGTTCTTAACACAATGGCTTTTAAGCTATCATTTGCTTGAAAGGCAGAGAAAAACCACTCTTGGCCTTGAATTCAGCAATTTCAAAATTGGGAAGGGAGGAATTCCATAATTTTGCTCACACTGAAATCATCTGACATTTGGGGAAGTATGGATTACTTAGCTCCAATTCTTAAACTCAGTTCCAATTCTTAAACCCTTCTCAGGGATAAATATTGAATGAAAGTGCTGAAGAATCCTGAGGCTGTTTTTTTTCCTTTTGGCTGTTGTTTTTGTTACATATTCTAGATGTTATTTAGGGGTGGGATTCTACCAGTTCGCACCTATTCGCTAGAACTGGTTGTTAACATTCTAAACAGTTTAGAGAACCGGTTGTTAGAAGAAATTACTGGCCTAATCCTGTAAGGAAGGCAGGAAGGAAACATTCTGGTGTTGCTTACAGAAACTGCCTCTCCATTAACCCTTATTACATTTTTGGAAGGACTAGACTTCCTGTCTCAGGAACGTCTCTGGAGGTTTTTTTCCCTCCTTTGCTGGTACTTTGCTTGTGTGGAGTGACCATTCAAAGTTACAATGGCACTGATAAAAGTGACTTATGACCATTTTTCACACTTATGACTGTTGCAGCATTCCCACAATCATGAGAGGCCAGGTGAAGAGATGCGTGCCTCGATGTGATTGATATTGAGTTGGCCACACCCAGCCAGTCACATGACCACAAAACCATGTCCACCCAGTCACATGACCATCAAGCAACACCCACCATCTAAGCCATGCTCACAGAACCGGTTGTTAAAAATTTGAATCCCACCTCCAATATTATTCCTGAATGTCTCCCTTTGAGATACAATATTTCATTTCTTTCAGTGTAGAAAAACATTCTTCCAACAGAAGAGAATAGCTCAAGGTTGAATTTGATGCTCTCTGAGCTTGGTCATTGCCCAACTAGATAACATCAGTTAGTTGGATAATGAAGCATTTGCAAACAATCAAGCTCAGAGAGCACCAAATTCTCCAAAAGTATTATTGTCCAAAGGCTGACAAACTTTGCTGAGATGCTTTCTTCAAGCATATATCAATAGTCAACTTTATTGTGCTTCACCAAACAACTGTGAGATTAGCAAACAACTCTGCACACACACACACACACACACACACACACACACACACACACACACACACACACATATATATATANCACACACACACACACACACACACACACACATATATATATATATAGAGAGAGAGAGAAAGAGAGAGAGCTTCTTCCTTTTTTGCCTCTTTATTTAATCATCTGCCTACTTGGAAAAGAAGCCTGGAAAATAAACAAGCAAAAGACAAGAGAGGAAAGGAAAGGATACACTCTATCAGTTCATTGTTTTTCTGTCTTCCTTGAATATAAAGATTAATCTTCACTTTATTCTTGTAATTATTACAAGACTGATAAAACCATGTAGAAGACAGACTCAAAACCCCCCAAACATCGCACTCCCAATACAGACAATAGCCATTATTTGTATTTTTAGAATGCCTTCAAGGCAACGTACAATGACAAAAATTACAATGCTTATGTATTTACATAAAATCTGGGAGGATATTAATGATATAATGAAATGAGATTTCACAGTGTTGAGTTGTAGTTTTGAATTTAGTTTTGAATAGTTTGAATTGTAAACTGCCCAGAGTCATTGATTGAGGTGGGTGGCTAGAGCAGTCGAATAAACAAATAAATACATCCCAGAAAATGAAAAAAAAATCATTTTTGAAATCTCAGTGGAACGATACTACTTTGAGTTATCCCATTTTTTTAGAATCCAAAAGGAAATAACTGAATGTTTGATGCCATAGACCAGGGTGAGGGCTCTTTGCTCTTAGTTTCTCTTGGGTTAAAAGTTGAGTTCTTACCTACCTAGTTAAGCTCTGATTGTATGGAATGCTCTGCTTCCCTCTCATCCTTCCCCAAGATAGCCCCAATGTAGGGAATGAGATTAGTTTTATGGCATGGATGTGAGAATCCTAATCTGCCTTTGAAAATCCTCCCTCCAAATTTAATCACACATACAAAGCAGCCCTTTCCTTCATGGGGGGGGGCGGGGATTAAATAACTGCCATATACTAATGACCTATGTAGTAATTGCTGATTGCAACATGTTCTTTTTGTTTGTTTGGTGGCAATAGAAGTGGCTTATAAAGAAATATTGCATTGTCCCCCTCTACAGGGATTTGCAGCTGCTGAAGCAATTTGAAGGCTTCCTGAAAAGCTCCCATAGATCCGTCAACCAATGGAAGTGTATTTGAACTGTAAACAGAAGCTGAGGTTACCATGGTATACTCTTCTGCCAACCAGCAATTGATATTCTTGGCAAATAGCTTGTCTAGGGAAACACATTGTTTCCCTGACTCCTTGGAGCAAAGTAACTTTCCTTCAATATGACTTTTCCAAGTTCTTTTTCCAAGCCAAAGGATTTGGATCCCCAAATTCCCCAAAGGTATGTTCAACAATTGGTTTCCACACTTTATTTAGTGACTATTGGAATTGAGATTTTTTGATGTTTGCTCAAAATACCCTACAAGAATTTTGCTCAAAATGCCCTACAAGATGTTCTCACAGGATGTAAGGCAGAGTGACAAATCTCTTCAGGTGTACCTAAATTTCTCAGATGTATTTGACTTACAAATTGAAGCCTGGAATTCGGCATAGGTCCAGACTGTGCAATCTCAGAACCACAATTTGGCTTGATGCTTGCAGTAGAAAAGCTGTCAAAAATAAAGATAATGCAGGCCAGTTGGAAAGCTCTAAGAATGAGTTTGTCAGATTTTTGTGGTGGTATAATAACTGCTGTTTTTTAGAATCTTTATATGACATGCTTCTGCTATTAACTCTGGATTCTGTTCAGTTTGAAACTAATTATTGCACTGCTTTATTTGGGTTTGTATTCTGAAAGGCAACCTAAAAGGATTATTAAATACATGGTTGTTGAAATAACTTTGAACTTTAGAAATGGAATTTATAGGGTATTTTATAGTCAGCTATTCTTAGAAATTACCAGGCAGGATATGGAGATTCTCTGACTCAGTAGCTCGATGCCATAATGTGTGGGCACACCAAGACTCCTATGTGATGGACATTCTGAAGAACAATGGTGTTCAAGAAAAATAGAAAAGCAAGACATGTCCATGGGATATCAGAAACAGGATCCCACTCCTATGAAGCTGCACAAAAACTAAATATTTCCATGAAGGATTTGAATGCACGTGCATACAGTATAGTTACAAAGTGATATAATGTAATGCAGAATTCAAGCTCTTTTAAAATGAATTCTACATTGCAATTTAGGCCTTCCACAAACTAGTTCCTGGTAGACATATAAGGCTCCCATCATACTTGACGTAGTAGCTAAACCTATGATGGTTGGATATTAGTTTGTTTATTCATTTCCCACCTTTATTATTTTTACAAATAACTCAAAATGGTGAACACACTATTCTTCAACTATTTTTTCCACAACTGTGAAGTCAGTTCAGATGAGACAGAGAACAGTAACTGGCCCAAAGTCACAAAGCTGGCTTTTATGGCTAAGGTAGGACTTGAACGCACAGGCCCTGGCTTTCCAGCCTGGTGCCTTAATCATTAAAACCAAACTAGCTGATGGGAATCGTAGTCTTTCAAGGTCATGTTCTGTTGGAAAAGGTTAATAGCTTTGCCTTTGTCTTTATTTCAATTTGGAAGGGACTTAATAGGATCATTTTTAAAGGTGTCAGATAAATACAGGTAGTCCTCAACCTATGACCACAACTGAGCCCAAATTTTTTATTGCTTAGGGAGACATTTGTTCAAGTAATTTTGCCCATTTTATGAGCTTTTTTGCCTCTGATGTTAGGTGAATCACTGCACTTGTTAAATTAGTAACACGGTTGTTAAGTGAATCTGGTTTCCCCATTGACATTGCTTGTCATAAGGTTGCAAAAGGTGATCCTGGGACACTGCACTTGTCATAAATGCGAGTCAATTGCCAAGCATCTGAATATTGATCACGTGACCATGGGGAAGTTGTAATGGTTGTATGAAAAAACAGTTGTAAGTCAGTGATGATGTAACTTTGGATGGTCACTAAATGAACTGTTGTAAGCTGAGGACTACCTGTAGATATAATGGCTAAAACAATATAGAAGTCAATCTCCATTTTTATTTAGTAAGGTAGCATTAAATATAGAGGCAATAAATTTGGATATTTATTTATCAACAGTTGTTCTATATTAACTTTGATACAGGTAATCCTCGACTTACAACCTTGCAATTGAATCCAAAATGTGTGTTGTTAAGTGAGTTTTGCCCCATTTTACAACCTTTCATACCACAATGGTTATGTGGATCTCTGCAATTGATAAGTTAGTAAGCTGGTTGTTAATTGAACATGGCTTCCCCATTGAGTTTGCTTGTTAGAAGGTTGCAAAAGGTGACCACATGACCCTCCCCAGCCATTATAAATACGAGTCAGTTGCCAAACTTATGAAATTTGATCATGTGACTGCAACGGTCAGAAGTATGGGGATGTTACAATGGTCATAAGTGTGAAAAACGGTCATAAATCACTTTTTCAGTGCCCTTGTACATTTTAAACAAACTGTTGTAAGTCAAGGACTATCTGTAGTTACAGAGCATCCCAAAGCAATTTACAAATTCTAAAAACCTTTTAAAATAAACAAGGTAAAAGCAATGTATTAAAAGATAGTCAATGTATGAAAAGATAATATTCTGAAAAATTTGAAAAACTGATTTATTCCCTCTGGTGCTAAGATAAGATATTAAGGGGAATTCTGCTGTAGGGTTGTATAATGTCTATTTCTTTGAGAACCTTGACTCCATTGTTTAACCTTGGCTCCATTGTGGTTTTTATTGTGATTGCTATATTGTATGGTACTCGTTGAAGTGTTAACTTGTTAAATCTTCAGAAACAGGAGTGAGACTGGAGAAAATCAACCCAGAATGGTGGTGTTACAAAAGGCTTGTAACCAGGGGTAGGATTCAAATTTTTAACAACCGGTTCTGTGGACATGGCTAGGTGGGTGTGGCTAGCTGGGCATGACCATATGAATGGGTAGGTGTAGCTTCTTCCTTTTTTTTTTCAGCACACCCTTTTGCCTCGTGGGACTCAGAGAAGCCTCCGGGGGAGTATTTTTGCTCCTGGAAGGCTTCCTTAGGGCCCAGGAAAGCAAAAAACGGAATGCAAGGGGGCATGCAGCATCCCCGTACCCTTTAGTGCGCCCCTTTTTGCCTCCACAGCCTCAGGGAAGCCTCCTGGACAAAGCAGTAAGAAAGCAGGGGGGATCCTGGCACAGCTGATCATTGGAAAACTGATCAGGAGGGGAAAAAATACCTTAAGGAGTGACTGGGTGGGGGACAATGCAGTCAGTGATGTCAGGCATGCATGCGATGTGGTGCATGCACTATAAGGACTTACTGGACGGGGAGGGAGGGGCAGGCGGAGACAGATGGATCCAGCCAGGGGCACGATTTGCCGGTTCTTCGAACTGTGCAAAATCATAACAACCAGTTTATAGAATCAGTCCAAACCGGTAGAATCCCACCCCTGCTTGCAACTCTGTAATGTTATATGGGAAAGACACTGGGAAATTGGGTGAAGAGACAGTGCCAAGGGACCAGTCAGATAAGTTACAGCATAGCCCACAACTGCACACTGGGATGAGCAAGAATCTCAGAAGTGACCTTTCCTAGTTTCTCAGACTGTAAAGGAGATTGGGGATGGGGGGGGGGGGNAAGGAGATTGGGGAGGGGGGGGGGGGAGAAACGGGATTATACTTTGAGACTTGCAAGATTCTGTCAGTGGAGTTTTACAATGAAGTAGAATTACTTCATCTGATGATGATTCCCATCTGGTTTATCCCGCAAGTCTGACAAAACCACATCAACATGGGCACGGGACTTACTAGCCTGCACGAAGACTATTCTAGGTGTCTTCATGTGGAAAGTCCCCCCTTGTCATTGCCACAAAGTAGCCCCATGGCATGAAGAACAGGGTCTCCTCTGAAAAGTAAAAGTGCCTAAGAAACAGATATGATCCAAGATGTTATTCCACATACGTCGATCCTGAATTAGTTAAGGATTTACTTATGCCAACAGTTTTAATGTTATTTGCTAGTAAGAGATCTGTTAACACTGGTATAACATGTGGGCATTTTAGCTCCCCCCTCCCCACTCCCCTGGAGTAGCATAAAAACAGAGAATGCAATACTTAGTTGTAGCTTCCAGACCAGACTCAAAACCATCATCATTGGGTTATAGTGTGAAATAGCTTTAAATAAGTTTGCAAACGTTTTGTATGAATGTAAAGTTAGTGTTATACAGTAGAGACCTTTTGTAAAAGACGCTGAGAAATTCATTCAGAAGTCAGCATGGATTGCTTTGTCCTACACCACCCTCTTTTGGCCAAGATCTGTTTTGCAATTTGGGGCTGTTTACAATTAGAAGGAAGTTTTATCTACATAAATTGGACAGTGTATTTTGGAGAAATAAAAAAAATTCCTTTTTACAATCCTGTAATGCCTTACTTTGGGGCAGTCAGGTCCTCTGGATGGAGCTGAGTGTTTACTGGCCGGATGCCCTTTCTGATGCCACGTGAAGTTCACAGCAAATATTTTTTTCTTTACACCCTAGGAGAGAAACATCTGCCATTATCTAGGATTAAATATTCAACCTTCTGAGTGGGAGGTGAGAGTCTTCACCACTAGGCCACCATGTCACTCAAATTGGACAATGTGTTTTGGGGAAATTTAAATGATTCTAAATATCTGTTATCTAAGACTGAAATATGGGTTTCCTTGCATCTATGGGGTAGTGTTTTTTCAATCTTGGAAACTTTAATTCAATACTAGGAGTTGAAGTCCATGAAGCTTGAAATTGCCAAAACATGGAGGAGGAGGAGGAGGAGGAGGAGGAGGAGGAGGAGATGATTAGTAACAACTTAAAAATTTAGCTCCAGCAGTTGTCTTTATGGAGCACACACCTTTTGTCCATGATGAATATTCATAGCAAGGAGTCTGGTCTCCAATGGAGACAGTAAACACACACAGCGCTAATCCAGGCTCCATGTGTCTTTTCTTTCAGCTCTGCAGGAAAAGCCCAGCAATTCAAGGGGGGGGGGGGGAATCTTTTTAGTAAAGGGTAAAATCCCTTTACCAGTCATTGTCTGTTGTTATGTGATCAGAAAGTTTTATGATGCAGTATGGATCTTGGAAACAACAAAGAAATATTACTTTTATTTCCAGAACATATATATACAGATAGCCAGTCACTATTTCAGAGCCTCTGAGGGTTTTTTTTAAATTCACTGAAACTTCTTTCAAGTCCCTGTCAATGTGAACTGTCCAAAAATAGATTGCTGAGTCCTCTCACAAGTGTGATCTGAAACCGCTCAGGAAACTTCAGAATTAATCATGCATCTCCCTTGCTTATTTAACATATATGTCAAAACATTGCCTGAGAACTTGCTGAATTGGTGAGCGTACTGCCTTCTGGCTAACACTCTCCCGCACTTTTTTTTTTTCTGGGATGATCCAATTTGAAGTATTATAAATACAGTTTATACCATGGGAAGCCAAACAAATGGAGCCAGAAGCACCCCATCAGTGGGGTATCTGTTACCAGAAACCAGCTCTGCTGGAAATCTAGCCTCATATTCTTCGCTTTCATTGAGCAGCAGGTCTGGAAGAAGCCCACTTGTTAGCTCAGGGAAGGTCTCAAGCAAAATCCGCTGGGAAGAGCATGAAGCTCTCAAGAGGGACCAGGTCCAACAAGACAAGATCTGGAGAGAGGCTGTAGAGGCTGAGAGGAAAGCAACCAAATACTGGTGAGTAACTCGGGAGTGTGTCTGTCTTAAAAGCTTGATATGACTGTTCAAGTTTGATTGCGCATGCGCTGACCTGAGTAATGCTGGACCTGCCTGTGACTTTTATAGAATAAAAGCCATGAAAATTTAGAAAAAGAAAAAAAAGTTTTAAAAATGATAGATAAAAAGAGAAGAGATAGAAAGAGAAGAGATAGGGGAGACATGATAGCAGTCTTTCAATATTTGAGGGGCTGTCACAGAGAGGAAGGGGTCAAGCTATTTTCTAAAGCTCCTAAAGGCCAGACAAGGAATAATGAGTGGAAATTGAACAAGGAGAGATTTAACCTGGAAATAAGGAGAAATTTTCTGATAGGGAGAACAATCAAACAAAGGAACAGCTTGCCCTCAGAAGTTGTGGGAGCGCCATCACTTGAGACTTTCAAGAAGAGATTGGACTGCCATTNGTTGTGGGAGCGCCATCACTTGAGACTTTCAAGAAGAGATTGGACTGCCATTTGTCAGAAATGGTGTAAGGTCTCCCAGGACTAGATGACCTACAAGATAGAAAATGGGGTGGTGGTGGCAGTAGTTATACAATGAAACAAAATGTTAAACAGTTATTTCTGTCGATATTTATGTAGTTACTTACCAAGCACATCTAAATTATATTCAAGTAACCAAAATATCTTTACAATCCCCAAGGCATGTCACAACTTCTGAGCAACCCTAAGTTTTGAAAATTGAAAGCTGAAACATTTGACACGCCCAAGACAGGTAGCTCTAACACTATGCATTTCTTTTAGGCCTTCAGATATTCACTTAAATTTTTGTTTGTTTGGTACAATTATACTCAAAATAATAAAAGATATTATCTTTTTACATTGAAGGTATCAGAACTGGAGTTTCATAAAGGATTATGATTCCCTGGTAAGTTAAAATCCAAACATGCATGTTAAAAATATTATGACATGTTTGAAACAGATTCCCCCCCCCCATATTTTCATATCATATATTCATCCTGAATTAACATAGTCATAGTTCAAAATGGTCAAGGATGAACAGGTGATGATGTTTTACACTTGGTAGGTTCATATATCATGTTAGAGAATGGTTTGCTTTTATCCTGGAGCAGATAAAATCAAGCTGGAATAGCTTGATTCACAAAAGCAGTTTATGCTCTTATCCGGTGAAGGCTCAGCACAAAATGTGGAGGGTTCCCTTGCCCTTCTCTGTATTGGGAAAAATGTAAAGAAAATCTCCCCATACTGTTCATGGGATAGCTCAAGTTTTCCTTCAATCGTAGTCTTCAGTGAATAAAAAAAGTTTCCACTGCTTCTATTTTCAATGGCTCTATCACTATGATCCATTATCTTCTAAAGGTAGGGAAAATGAGGAGGGATGCCAATTAATCAATGATCAACTTTATTGTCCTTCTGCAGCCCCTTCTCCTTTTTCATTGAAGCCTGCTTAGGATTTAGACAGGGGCATTCTCAGAGAGTTTTTTTAAAAAAGAGAGAGATCAAGATGGTAGCCATTACCAGGACAAGGAAGCTCCGCCCCTCTTAAGGTTGCAATGACATATTTTTTAATGGGCTTTGATCATCATTTTCACTTTTTTTATCATCTCTGGGGTTAGAAAAAAAACAGGACTGGAAAGCCCTTATTTTTCCGGACCAAGAATAAACAAGATAACTTATTAGCTCTGAAGATGGGTGGGAAAAGCACACACACTCCAGTTTATATCTCAGTCAATTTACACCAGGAAAAGGGGAAACAAAACCTGAGGATTTACAAAGCTGAAGAAAGTTGGAGAGGCAAGGAAAATATTTCCCTGGAGACTGAGGGAATGAAATTACCAACTTTGACTTCAAAGAGAGGAAAAAGGGGTATTATGGTAATGTTCTTGATGTTTGAATGATGCTGCAAACACAGCATTTTCTAAAGAAAATCAGACAATTTGTGGCTTAGAAAGAAATTGGTATGGGTGAAGAGAACAGGATGATCTCAGCAAGATGTTGGGGATAACTGGAAGGTATTTTGGAATTGGATCATTCTGATCACACAGGAAACTTACACTCTTGAAATCTTAAAACAGTTCTACAAAGTGAGAATGGTTCAGCTTTGAAATCAAGGATATATCCTCTAGTCACTGCCAATGATTTCTTGTCATCCTTTTTGGTTTCTACACATTAAGCCTAGTTTTATGGAAACACTTTACAACTCGGATCAATATCTCATTGGCTTTTCTGTTGGGTTAAGAGATTGTCTGTGCTTGTATCCATGGGCAAGACAAGACTTCCTTTTTCCCCCTATTATTTCTGAAATTGTCACAAGATCTGAAAGCTGTCCATTATTACTCAGGCTAGAAGAAAAGCAGGGTTTCTTTTTTTCTCTGTCTCTCATCTCTAAAAACTAGCATCTACACACCCTAAGAAGTGAATTCAATGTGTCTCAGCCAGTCATTCTGATTCTAACCAAATGACCTGTGCTTTAAGACAGGAATAAATAACCATGCATTAATAATAGTTCAAAAGTATTTTAGACTGTGAAAATTTGAATGTTTTAGGATGATGTTATACAGATGACTCAATAAAAAATATTGCATTAGAGTTGAGTGAACTCTATTTTAAACTATTGCTAAATGTCCTTTAAAAAGCATGTACATCATTGTATTATTTTTATTGCAGTGATTATCTTGTATTGCAAAGTTTTTTAATTTAACCAGATTAGCAGTTTGCTTTCAGCCACAGAATACAAGATAAAATTGACTTCAGGTCATCATCATAAAATACAGGCAGACACAAAAACTATTAAAGCAAGGTAATTTCCAGAATGATTGTAACAAATGTATGAAAGCCAGAACTACCTGTGTGTTTTTGTTATGATAGCCAAATCCTGCAATTATTAGAACTTTGGTCTGTTTCAGTAGAATACTTATAATGTTATTGTGTTTATTCTTGAAATCTTTCCTAATTCCCATGAATTGATTATGTACAAAATGGCAATAGAAGCATTTCTTATTAAACTTTTATTCACATAAATAACTTAATTATATTTTTCAGGGTAAAAAAAAAGTATCTGCCCAACTCCCTGAATATATATCAATATTTTCAGACAAAATTCCCAATACCACCAACCACGTTATTGGCAGCAGAATGAACACTGATCTTGGTGAAACACTGATAAAAATGGACTATTTCCTCAATTATGGAAAAAGAAAAACCAAAACCGAGCAAGAATTCCAGCCTTCCTAGAACGAAATAGAAATCTCGCTGTTAAAAAAGTGCTTATCTATACTTCCAGACTTAATTCTTCTGCAGACTGGTCAGCAATGATATTTAGCAAATGAAAGTTGATGGCAAAGGTTGCTAATATTTTCCTTGAGAATAGTCACATGTAAACACTAATCTCTATGATTTCCACGTTTAGAAAATAATGGCACTGCATCGCATTCTTGAAAGCATAAGCTGTATGAGACTGTGTGGAGGTCCACTTTTTTCACCCCCATTCTTTAGGAAAACTATTTCTTCCACCAAAATTAAGCCTGAGGTTTTATTGAAGATGACAGGGTTGACCTGTTATCCATTGCAAAGACTTGGCGTGGCATCAAGTGTGTCAATTTCAGTTTTGTGTATGGATTAGGGGCAGGGTGGAAGGGAGGAGTCATCCAGGGCACCCTGGAGATTGTCAGCAGCATTGCCCTGCAGATAGCCAGATGTGAGACCCTAATTGTGAGGTTGAGTGTTCGGGGTCAATTCGAATTGCTGCACTAAACCAGCTTCCCTAGTTCAAAGCAGCTGCTTAATGCTGTGGCTGTCCCTCTTGCACCTATCCCTGAATTGGCAAGTCCTACTTGCAGTCATTCTTGCCTTAGTCAGATTTTGATTGGGTTCTTGCTCTGCATTTTATACAGGGGTGGGCTCCAAAAATTTTAGCAACGGGTTCTCTGCCCGGTTGCTGGGTGGGCACAGCCCTGCTGGGCGTGGCTTAGTTGGCCTCCTGGACCACAGTGGGGGGAACATTTTTGCCCTCCCCGGGCTCTGGGGCCTTTCCTCAACTCTCTGGGAGGATGAAAACAGTCCCCCTAGGCTCCGGAGGCTCTCTGGAAGCCAGAAACGGGCCTGTTTCCAGTCTTCCCAAACTTCAGGGAGGCCTTTTCTCACCCTTCCTGCGCCCTGCACTTACCTGCATCCAAAATGAGCCACGTGGGGACTCCTGTGAGGGGCAGGATGGGTGGAGCCAGCCAGGAGTGGGATTTGGGGGTTCTCCAAGCTGTGCAGAATCTTAGCTAGAGGATATTCCGACCCCTGCAAATCCCCAGACCAGCCCTGCTTTTAGATGGAGCTGCTCTTGAAGACATTGGAATGTAGTGCTGTGTGAATTGATGAGCATACCTCAGGACAAACACCCACCTATTCACACATACACAAACACACACACACAGAGGCAATACTACTATTTTATAAATTGCACTTGTTCCTAGGAATCTTCCAGGTGTAATTCAGGGTGTTGATTATCACCTACAAAGCCTTACATGACCAGATTATTTGCAGCATTACTGTGAGGTTTAACTGATGAAAAGACCACCAAAAGATTCGTTGATCCAAGGAAAACAAGGTTTAATTACGCTTCTGC
>BHFT01065958.1:0-17175 GCA_004320025.1 Laticauda laticaudata | reverse complement strand
ATAGATATAGATATAGATATAGATATAGATATAGATATAGATATAGATATAGATATAGATATAGATAGATAGATATATAGATATAGATATATGGGGTCTTTTTCTCCAGCAGAGTTAACCAAGAAATTCTACTGATTCTATGTTTACTGTTTTTTAAGTTTTGAAATGGTGGATTATTAAGGTAGATCTAAAAGAAATGATAACACAAACTGCTCAACATATGCTTTTTAAATTGATTGATGAAACTAACCGCTGAAATGTTTTCTAAAAATCAACTGCCAGAACGAATTGCTGAACTATATCATGGTGAAACAATAATGTCCTGGAAACCTTTTCTAATCAGTTTTAGTCAATCTGCCATATACAGTGTAACTTATGACCTGAAGAGAACATGTCCTAATGTCTCGTTCCAAGAATGATTGTGTTTAGATTGCAGCGACTTTTGCAGAAAACAGCCCAGCAATGGAGAGTAGACCATCACAAAAATATTTTGATGGCAAGTGAGGAGGAGAAACATTTTGATGGCAAAGTCGTCGGATCCAGGAGGGTGTGCTGTTATTTTGTTAATAAGGGATTGGAAGGGAAAGGATATATGCTCCTTGAGATCGAGAGTGTCCCTTCTATCTTCGCCACCGCTTCTGTTTCAAGGTGGCTTTGTCCCTTTAGGGCGTCCTGGCAGGCACAATTCAGCAGAAATTCACGGAGTTCTGTGAATTCACACCATGTTTCTGTGATGTCAGCTCACCCCTGAAAAGTATTTTCTTTATGATATAGAAAAACAAAAGCATTGTCTCTTAGCCGTGGTTCTGTGAATCCTAGGTAAAAAATTGCAAACAAACAGATAGGTCTGTATTCTTTTTTCTTTTTCTTTTTATTGTTCCTGGTACAGTAACCAGAAAGCACAGTTAAACTGAACAAGGTTAGCACTGAAATCAATCATCTTTCAGTGTAATTTATTCCTTCACTCCACACATCTAATCACTGTCTATCTCCGCCCTGCACTCGTGTCCCAATTACTCTATTAACAGCCTGACATTCTGCTTCTATAGCTTTATGGTTTTTTTCTACTAATTGTTTGGGAACTAGTTCAGTTGACAAGAGTAGTAAATATGCAAATCAATCCTCCTGGATCTTCTTCAGGCATTTTGTCTTTCTGCATTTATTTTAGATCAAAAGTCCATCACTGGTGTACCAACCTTAGTTCATAAACTCCTATTGGCACCACTCAGCTATTCTCTCCTTATTCTCCAGATTCAAATGTCATTTTTTATCCAACATTTTTTAACAGCAGATACCAAACAATACCCCCCAACCCCCAAATTCAAAAAGATGCTCCTTCTACAATCTCTCCAGTTATGTGGGTTGGTCAGGGTTATTTTTTAAAATATTGGGGTGACCAGTTTTCCTTCTCATTCCTCTTTCTTTTTTTCTTTTGTCTTCCTTTACATTGTATTTTTCATGTATTTTTATCCTCAAAATAGCAGCAACTATGGATTTTCAGTAATTGGAATTGGAATTGCCAAAAGTTGCTCCCAAATCACAAGAATGGTTTCAAAATAAATAGTCGAAGACTATGGAACAAGATTTAGATTATCTGATTATTTTAGATTATTTTATGTCATTGCTTTATAATTTGTGTGTAGGCCCAGTTTAAAATGTTGCTGCTGACATTTAAATATGAATATCTTGAGACCTATGTGTTTATATGAAGAGCCTAAGATCACATGGTGAGGCACTCTCCAGAGGCTCCTAAGTGAATTATGATATATAATGGTGAAACAACCATGAATTAATTAAGTTAGGAACAATAAAAAACAGTGTGATGAAGGTTGTAAATATACCCCATGTTAACTGAGCAGCCAAATCAGAATCCTTACTAGTTGTCTCCTAGTGTTGACAAATGGACCTTGGAACATAAGCCTTGAATAAACCTTATTCAAGGGTAGCATGGCTATCTACAAATTGAGAAGGGCCCTTCAAGGGCATCTAATTCAATCCCCTGCCTGGGTGACCATAGTACCCAGGACAGATGGCCACCCAATATCTTTTAAAATCCTTCAGTGAAAGAGTCTACAACCAACCACAGGCAACATGGTCCATTGCTGTTTCATTTGCCATTAGAAATATCCTCATAATTTAAATTCATTATTTCTTATTTCCTCTTGTAGAATGAAACCCATAAGCCTTCCCCCTTTTCTGCATTTCATCCCTTCAAATACTTGAAGGAAGCTATTATGTTGTCCCATAGTTTTATTTTTTTAAAACTAAACATACTCGGTGACTCCAACCATTTCTCATACCTATTTCCCTGAAGTCCATTAACATCATAATTGCTTTCTTCTGAACATTCAGTTCATCAATATTCTTACAAAAATGGAGTGCTCAGAACTAAATGCAATATTCTTGGAATGGCCAGATCAACAGACCATAAAGTGGGATTATGACTTCTGATCTTCACCCAGTCCAAGACTTTACAGTTGTTTTAAAACTTGTAAGTTTTAGTTGCCATATCATGAAGTAGTGGAAATTACATTTGTTGCTAAATACAGCAACAGGCCTATAACCTGGTTCAAGAGATAGAGATTAGTGCAAGAAAATATTCACTGATTGGCCACTTAGATTTCAGGCTTAATACTGAGTTCATTGTTAACCCTAAAACCTTTGTCTATCTAAGGGACATTTTTGCCAATTTGTGTATCTGCTAATCAGATCTGTGGGACCTCAGTTTCTGGCAATAGAGGGGGAGAGAATCTCCAGGATTTGGGACACAGTTATGAAATGCAGGCATCTCGTTGTAAAGTTTCTTGGTCTTTTAATAGTTGATTGGTTTTAGTACTACATTTACAAATCAGTGCATGCTCTATTGTACACTTCAAAATTTATTAGCAACTTAAAGTACTCACCAATATAATAAAACAAAGCAGAATGCAAATAAATGAATATGCCAACCCATAAATAAGCAGCTTTTGTTCTTTCTGAACTTTGGTTGAGCTTCTTAGTGTTCTTCAGATATCTGTCAAAAAAAAAAATAGAAAGAAAGAAGAGAAAAAAGAAAATAAATATGAAGAAAGAAGTGGCATGCTGAATCTTGCATCCGTATTTCCTAACCTTAAATTGATAGGAAAGATTTGTGACAATTTAGATTGCACAAAACATCTGAACATGGTGGGATTGTACTCAAATCGCAACCTTTATGGACTATATTCCTCCAGGTCTTCCTGACCTCTACTATCTTCTGGAGTCTAATTAAGCTCATGCCAACTGCTTTCCAAATAGCTACCTCATTCTCTACCATCCCTTCTTCTATTGATCTCAATCGTTCCCAGCATTAGGCTCTTCTCCAGTGAATCCTTCCTTCTCATTAAGTGGCCAAAGTCAGAAAGAGATATGGTTCTCCAATGAATTATGAGACATTTCCTAATGGAAAGAGTTATCAGCCAGTGGAAAAGGTTGGTTCAGAATGTGGTGAGTTCTCTCTCATTGGAAGTCTTCAAAACCTAGGCTAGATAGCCATCTGTTCAAAACCATTTGTCCATGCAGAAAATGTAGATGTCTCTTCAACCTCTAGGTTTCTGTGCTGTTGCCTTCAACAATTTAAATAGAGAGGTAGACTATCAAATGTCATCTATGTGACAGTTAACTGTTAGTTGTAGCCATTCCTCTCTTTTTCAAAATCATCTAAACTGTTAGCCACAACCACGTCTAATTGCATCATATGCCCCAATGTTATACGTTCATTTTTTTTAACAAAAATCTGCAATTAGTTTCAATAGTTGACTTGTTAAAGTGGAAGAAAAGCTGATATCATAGACTTTTATGTTGTGTTCTTGGATTCCACTCCTTTGGCTTAAAGTAAAAATCACCACATGGTTTAGGCCTTCCTTGTATGGGAGCTTCTGTAACTCCCCAGTCATTCTACTTGCTCTTTTCTGTATGAAAATAAAAATGCAAGAGGGTACAGTTAAATGGAAATGAAGAGGGAAAGAATAGACTGTGACAATTGAATCAGAATCTTAAAATATGTCAAACGATTGGAGTCGGCTTTTACAACAGCAAGGATTTGTAGCATCTTATCACTTAGTTATCACTTAGAAGAGATGAAAAAGCCATTTTGACTGACTTGACACTTAAAACTTGACAAAAAATTAAGGGAAATTTAAGGAAGGCTTGCTGATGTTGACTGCCTTGTGACTCGCTATTTCTCCCAACAGAAATAGGAGGCCATTTGGTAAGTCACGTGCCTTTCTGATTAGTCATTGGTTTTAGTATTCAGTGTATCTTCCATAACAATTTACCAATGAGGACCAAAATTTCACTGTATAAAGAGGAATCAAGTGAATGTTTCAGTTAAGGGGAGAAATAACATTAATGAGGTAGAAGAGGTAGGACCAAATGGGAGCTATTTAAAATATAGAGGCATCAGGAAACAAAATGTTCATTTGACATGCCACACACATAAATATATTTCTGATCATTTTCTAAACCAATCAAAATGTTTTCTCCCATGGATTTTTCCATTGGAGTCAATAACCCAGTTAGATATGTGGGAATCTTTGGGTTCATATTTCAATCATTGGTTTTTAATATCTTGAATGAAAATACCTGAACTTTAGCCTAGAGGTTAAGAAAAAGGCTATCAAAACAATTATTTGCCATATTCAGGAAACAGCTGTCTGAATACTTCACGTCAGAGTATCCTTGCAAATTACTTGGGATGGGAGGTCAGCCTTTCAAGGGAAGCTAGATCAGGAAACAGGCACTACCTGAATTTGATATGTTTTATTGATATAAGCTATAGTAGGGGTGTCCAACTCAATTTCATTGAAGTTTGACCTCGGGGGGATTAAGTTGAGCATGGCCAGCTTGATGTCACTTGGGTCGGGGGCGCCTCTGGTGGCCCAAGCTCCCAAGCTCAGTTTTTGGCTGTGATGGCTTTCTGCAATCCTCTGCCAGTGAAAAGGGAGCTTGGGAGAGCAATTCACAGCCCTCTCAAACTCTATTTTCACTGGCAGAGGCACCACAGGCTGGTTCTTTGTGTTTCCAAGGCAGCCCCACAGGCCAGATCTAAGAACCCCACAGGCTGGATCTGACCCATGTGCTTTAAGTTGGACACCCCAGGCTATAGTAACAGAGTTCTGAGAACATAACAAAACCAAAATAATTAAAATGGGCATCCTTTAGCTTATTTCCCATGCTTTCTTATTAACCCAGACTGGGTTCACATTTTGTTAAAGGTCATCAAATGTTTTCTCCAAGGTCATCTCTATACAGGTAGGTAGATAGAACATTTATAGTTCTTCCACATTAAAAGGTGTAAGGAAGATTATGAGTGAAAAGAGTTCATTTAAGTAGACAAGGGAAAGGGTTAGGATTACAATCTCCCCACTGGACAATTCTCATAGGACCGTGGTTTCCCTCTGACATATCTTTACCACCATGGCAGGAGGATCATTGGAAAATACCTGTAAGAAGGGATTTAATATGACTTGTGTTAGAGAATCTTAAAGGGAGGACAACATCTATAGCCTCTTAATCACAAAACTCAAACTTTTGACTAATACTAGGAGAATTCACATTCTGGGTATTTAGCCATGGCTTCATTTACCACATCTCATCAAATAAGTTGGGTTGTGTGGGTTAATTTCCATTTAGTGTTTAAGCATGGTTTTTAAACCATAGTGGTCTGTTTCGCATATCTTTCTAGGGCTGATAGCAGAATGCAAAATGGGAGAAAAAGAACTGAAATAATGGGTTAAAATAAATCTACTGTATGTAATGTACAGAAATATATTTCACTGTCTCGGGTCTTCTCTTTAAAAGTTCAGAAATAATGACTCTAATCACCTTGTCAGATTATGAAATCCAAATATATCAATCTGGGACAGTGGTGGAATTAAAAAAATTACTACCAGTTTTACTACCAGTTCTGTGGGTGTGGTTTGGAGGGCATGGCTATATGTGGCAGGGGATGGATACTGCAAAAACTCCATTCCCACCCCACTCCAGGGGAAGGATACTGTAAAATCCACATTATCTCGCCACCCTACTAACCTGTTTTCCATCTCCTGTGAAGGGCAACCAAAGAAGACCCAGCCAATAAGCTGGGACTGGGGAGACAGGGCCAGTCAGAGGTGGTATTCCAAACTGCCGAAAATTTCCACTACCTGTTCTCTGAACTACTAAACATTTCTGCTACCGGTTCTTCAGAACTGGTGAGAACCTAGTGAATACCACCTCAGATCTGGGGAAAAATAAGTGACAAGATTGGAATACATTGATTTCCAATCTGATAAATTTAAATGACAACATCTGAGCCATTGTTCTGCCTATTCCCAGGCTTCTCCTTGTTTCTTTAGCCTGCAATTAGAAATAAAAATTAGCCCCATAAATTTGCCATGGACAAAGTTGCATATACATTTAGAGTTGCCCTGTTGAACTCTCACATTTGAGGATGCCAGTTTAATCTCAACCCTTTCTCACCACCTTGATCAATTCAGAATCAAAATGGAAGAGAAGATGCTGTCAAATGAAGATTTAGCTGTCAGCACTTCAAATGAAGATTTAGCTACATCACTGCTACCCAAGAACTGCTCCTAGCTAGAAATCTGTCCTGTCATAGAACAAAAATATGGTTTTAATTTATCTAATGAAGAATTCAGTGAGTCTGATATAGTGGTAACAAAATGCAGCAAAGGTCCTGATATCCCAACTAAAATAGTACTGGATAGATAAATGTTTATGGAAATTCTCTTTCATCCAGGTCATGATTGTCCCAAAGGTGTTTTCAAAAAGCAACTGGACCTTCAGAGTACAAACAACCAGATGACTTCAAAGAATATGAATCCTTCCATTGCTCACCATTCAGTTGGAATTGCAGAAGCTTTATTGAAAGAAAGAAATGGCCTTCAAGATTCAACATTAATTTTATTTGCATGCAAGCAAACAGTGATATGGTATTGTAGCTCGGTGCTGTGACTTGGATCAAAATGATGAGAGGGAAGACAATCAATCACTTGCAATGCTTGAGGTTTCTGCTACCTCCGTTATGCACTTCCAGTCTGGACTGTTTCAAGAGGTATCACCTGGGGGAACAGTTACCTCGTAGTACCACATTATGCACAAACACATCTTTTATTGTCAAGTTACTATTTAGCTACAATTAACAATCTTTGAGAATGTATAACAAAAGTATAATTGTAGGTGCAGAAACTTGTATCAACCATTAACAGCAGAAAAATTGCACATCATTAAGTGCTGTGTCATCACCAACGCCCTGATAATCCTGCACCCTTGTTCTCATCCCACATATGCCACCTGACAGGCACTGATGACTCCATGGACCCCATGCACCCCAGCTCATCCCAAGGCCAGTCAAGCCAGCACCATCACTGCAGGTGAACTGGATGTTGTTAGCTGCTGTATCGTCACCCATGTGTGTCCTTTGTTGCACTCTCAGAGAAAAAGAAATTAAATAACCTGTGAGGCAGAATTTTACTTTGGTCCAAGTTCCCCACCTGCCAAAAAAGAGAAAGATAAATAAGGATAATTTAACTATGTAAATTAAACACGTCACCAGTCCAAGAGATGCAGTAATAATGGCTAAAATCCTACATTAGGAATCGAAGTCTACTTTTGGCTATGAACATTCATGAAAATATTATGTCAATAATTCAATTTATCTCTTTGAGCTATTGTAGAAAATAAATTGTGAAAAGGGGTCTTGTGGCCGCTGTCATAAAGCCCATGGAAAAATAGGAGAAAGAATACTTCCCTTGATCTCTTTCACAAGACTTCTCCTAATCCATGTCATGTTCAAAATCCATTACAACAGGGAGTTCTCATTCCACAAATTGTCTTGCACTATTGTAAGAACTGTTTCCCCTCAAAATAAGACATCTTCCTTTTATTACACACCAATGAAGAGGTGAGAATTCCACAGGAAAATAGAATTCTCCCTCAGGCTGTCATGTGGCTCTTCCCCATGGTTTTCTTTGGAGAGAGAGGATTTTGCAAGAAAGAAATTTGGAACATCTCAGATGTCCAATGCTCCCCTAATCCTGATTTGAGGCACCTTGATTTCTGAGACCTTCACTTGCAATGGACCTATTTAGATAATTGGATAAATAGGTAAAAGGTATTGCAAATATTACAGTTACCATCCAGGCTCGGTAACCCCAGTAATCTGGTAAAAAAAAAAGTTCCCTCGCATGGTGACTGAAGAGCCTGACATTTGATTTTGAAGAGCTTTGCCTAGGATTCAGGTATATGACATTAACAACAACATTCCTATCCTTCATAAGTAACTCTTGCACACATAGCTCAGTACTGCAGTCCATGTCTCTTCACAAAGAAAGTTATAAGAAGGGCAAATAGATTCATAAACTGCACAACAAGAGAAGTATGTGGATGACTAATGTCCACAAGGGGCCTTATAGGAATGAATGCATATTAGGGAAGAACAACGGAAGGGAGCAAAAGTGACATATTTACACTGGCCCACTCAGTGTTGTAAGTAGTTGTTACAACACTGCACCACTCAGGAACACAAAAAATCTCTGATCACCTGTTCATTCAGAGAGGCCACTAAACAACCCATTCAGTTCCATCCCCTTCTGTCATCAGTAAAGTCGATTTTCAGGATTGAGTAGCATTGAACTAACCACTGGTCATCTCCTCTCCCATTCTTCATGAAAAGAGAATACAATATGATAAAAAAGTCAGTTACTCACGGTCCAACTTTAGACTCAATTGCTGTGCCATCAGTACAGTACAAGCGGATTCCATTCAGAGCTGTATCATCACCTATCACTTGGCGTTTTTCCACCTAAAAAAATATGACCTTGATAAAGTTCTAAATCAGCCTTTCTTCCCTTCAGATTTCAATTTACAGAAATGCCAACATTTACTCATAAATATTGGACAATGCATTGGCTCAAGATTAGATCGGCCCCACAATATTCCACACAAAATGCAATGCCTTAGAGAATCAAAGAGTTTACACATCAATGCAATTACTTCTTGACTGCCTTTCTTGAAAGATAAGCTGAAGAACTAATTTCAAGAAAAGATTCAAAAGTTAAAATAACGTTTACCTTCAGGGAGAAGGCATTAGCATAGCCTTTATCGCAAAATGAAGCTGGACCCCATTCACCCAAGTTATCCGCATTTGGCACAGTGAGCACAGAATAAACCTTTCGGGCTTCGGTATTCCACAGGCAGCAGGAGATAGTCAAGAGAAGAGCAGTGCTTGCAGAGAAATCCATGGAAACCAGTTTCCCTCTTGAAACAGAAAAGTCTTCGGATATTGCAACTGAATATATGACTGTGGATATTCCAGTCCTAGAAACTGGAAACCAATCATAAAGTATCCGCAGTACCACCCTTATGAAAACATGTTTTTCAGTTCTTTTATTTTGTACCTTTGCATCAGCCGTAATTCCAGAGAACTGTCTGGATTTGATTTTCAGTTTTCTTGGTAAGATTTCAGAAATGGTTTTTCACTGCCTCCTTCTTCCTAGAGCTGAGATAGAGGGACCGACCCAGTTGGCTTTGTACCTAAGACATGACTCAGTCCCCAGCCTGATGTCTTAACCAATAGAACCAATTGTTTGTAACTATTTTTATTAATTGCTTCATAGTATAATTCGATTGCTTATTGTACCTTATGATTCTTGACTCTTGAGGAATATCTTTTATTCTATGTACACTGAGAACATCTGCACCAAGACAAATTCCTTCTGTGTCCAAACACAGTTGGCCAATAAAGAATTCTATTCTATTCTACACCAAACTGGCCTGTACAATCAACAGCTTAGAGGATTTATGGCTTATAGCAAAAAACAGAGAGTGATGTGGACAATGAACTCAAATACATAATTTTTGGAATCTTGCACAAACTTTAATTTTTATAAAATTAGTCTGAGTCAACAAGGTATGTGGAGAAACCATTTGCATAATTTCCATAATTTCTTGCAAGTCAAAATGCATTTCGTCCTTATATTAATAGAGGGAAGTTTATATCTTACATTAATTTATAACTTATAACAAAACATAGCATTAATCATAAACACTACAATCAAAAAGTCATAGACACATAATCACTGGGTGATTTTGAGACAGTGAGTCCCTCTCACCTCAAGATTCCTGCCAAGAATATTGAAAAAAAAAATGAGGAAAGGGATATAAGGTAAACCATGAGGAGCTCCTAAAGGAAAAAGTAGAACTAAATAAATAATCTGCCTGGCCCTTTAACTGAGTAAATTAACTGAGTAAATCCTGTTTTTCGACTCTATGAGATTGCCTAGAAATCCCAAAAGGCCTGTTTGCCATCTGAGGCTTGGGTTGTATTAGGATTAGTGTTCCCCACAAGACCATCACTTTACACATAGGGGAGATTGCCAAGCCAGCCATTTTGCAAGTGTGCCCATTCAATGTTTTCAACATTCCAAATTGGCACATGGATCAAAAGATTGTCTCTTGGTCCCTTACTGTTTTTTTTTTATCCTTTCTTACTCTGTAGCTTTTCTCTTTCCCATTCTATAGACTCTTTTGCTTTGCCTTAATTTCCCAGTCTCTCCCTCCTTCTGAAATGTGAAGGTATCTCTCACTTAGATGATACTACAGTTATCCATATTCCACTCAGGGTGGAAACTAATGAAGGAGAGAAGCAACCTGGAATTAAAGATAAATTTCCTGACAGTTAGTACAATGAATCAGTGGAACAATGTGCCCCCAGATGCTCCAACACTGGAAGTTTTAAAGAAGAGATTGGATAACTATTTGTCTGAAATGGTATAGGGTCTCCTGCTTAAGCAGGGGGTTGGACTAGAAGACCTTCAAGCTCCCTTCCAACTCTGTTGACTCTATTCCAACTCCCTTCCAATTCTATTCTATTCATTCTTTCAGTTCTTCCAAACAGTTAGATGTATGTAATTCTGACTCAATGACCCTGGCCTCCTTTCCCTACTATCTGCAGCTCCACTTACCGTCTTCCTGCAGGTAATTTTCCTTCAGTGAAAATGGGAAACACTTTAAATGGAACAGCTGTTTGTAGGCAGGACAGAAGTAGGCGCAGGGTCATTAAACCTGACCTACTTCTGTATCCTTCACGTGGATGGAGCTAGGAAATAAAAAATGATTGTGGTTGCTATCTGAAAATAAATCTAGTTTATATGCATTTTGTTCTAGTCCACTGAATGCTTAGCTGATGATTGGTTTAATTAGGTTTATTAAAGATGTTGACTATTAAAAAAAACACTATAAAACAGGCCCTTTGGTAGCCCTGGGCCACAATTTAACATCAGGAAGGGGAGAGTGGTAGTGGTGGTGGTGGTGGTGGTGATGATGATGATGATGATGATATTGATGATGATGATCTTGATGATGATGATCTTGATGATGATAGTGGAGGAGGAGGGGGAGGAGGAGGAGGAGAAGGAGAAGGAGAAGGAGAAGGAGAAGGAGAAGGAGAAGGAGAAGGAGAAGGAGAAGAAGAAGAGGAAGTGGAAGTGGAAGAGGAAGAGGAAGAGGAAGAGGAAGAAATCGAATTAAGGCCACTATTTTCAAAAAGAACCTAGGGATATCTTTTAAAAGTGTTGTCTATTTTAGATGTTTATTGTTTGGTGTATTGTGAGAATTCAGACTATTAATTTCACTCACTAAATTGTGCATCATGTGACCACCCAGAGAGATTTTATATATTTTGTTTTATTTATTTATTTATTTTGACAAACATGTAAAGTTATTAATATAAATATGATTATGAATACATGAAATGGATCTGAATAAAAGGGAACATTAGGACAGGGACGTTAGGCACATTTCTGTGTTTATGCACGTCCCTTACAGACTTCTTAGGAATAGGATGAGTTCATCAGTAGACAGTCTAACATTAGCGTGTTTGGGGTTTGGGGAAGAAAACATAGAGTCAGGTAGTGTATTCCAGAAATTGACCACTCTGTTGCTGAAATCATATTTTCTGCAGTCGAGTTTGGCACAGCTTACCTTGAATTTGTATCTATTGCGTTCTCATGTATTGTTGTGGTTAAAGCTGAAATAGTCATTGAAAGGACATTGCAATAGATAATTTTATATACTACACTTAGTTCAGACCGAAGACAGCATAGTTCTGAGTTGTCTAAACCTAAAATTTCAAGTCTGGTGGCATAAGGTATTCTGTCGCAAGTGGAGGAGTGGAGGATTCTTCTCATGAAATAACTCCGGACACTATTGAGTGTATTCATATCCAATATACGATGTGGGTTCCAGACAGATGTGCTGTTTTCGAGAATTGGTCTAGCAAATGTTTTGTATGCTCTGGTTAGTAATACAATATTAACGGAGAAAAAGCTACACAGGATTAGTCTAATGACTCTTAATGCCTTTTTGGCTATGTAGTTACAGTGGGCTCTAGCGCTTAAATCATTAGAGATGAGTACTCCAAGGTACTTGGCTTTCAAGATCCAACATTAATTTTATTTGCATGCAAGCAAACAGTGATATGGTATTGTAGCTCAGTGCTGTGACTTGGATCAAAATGATGAGAGGGAAGACAGTCAATCACTTGCAATGCTTGACTGCTACCACCGTTATGCATCTCCAATCTGGACTGTTTCAAGAGGTTACCTGGGAAAACAGTTACCTCGTAGTACCACATTATGCACAAACACACCCTTTATTGTCAAGTTACTATTTAGCTATAATTAACAGTCTTTGAGAATGTATAACAAAAGTATATTTGTAGGTGATGAAACCGGTATCAACCATTAACAGCAGAAAAATTGCACATCATTGAGTGCTGTGTCATCACCAGCGCCCTGTGAATCCTCCACCTTTGTTCTCATCCCACATATGCCACCCAACCGGCAGTGTTTGCTCCATGGACCCCATTCACCCCAGCTCAAGCCACAGCCCATCAGTCCAGTACCATCACTGCAGGTGAACTGAATGTTGTTAGCTGCTGTATCATCACCCACTAGTTGCTTTCGTTCCACTCTCAGGGAAAAAGAAACCAGGAAGCCTCCAGGGCAGCGTTGTTTTCTGGTCCAGGTTCCCCACCTGCCAAAAACCCAAAAATAGATAAGCATAACTTTAATATGTAAATTAAACATATGTTACCAGTCCAAGAGATTCAGTCATAATGCCTAAAATCCTGGGTTAGCAGTCAAGTTAAAGTCTACTTTTGGCTATATTATATTAATAATTCAATTTAACTCTTTGAGCTATTGCAGAAAAAATTGGGAATAAAATTTGGCTATTGCCATAAAACCCTAGGAAAAATTGGATACAAAATGCTTCCCTTGATCTCTTTCCGAAGACTTTTCCTTATCCATGTCATGTTCAGAATCCATTACAACAGGGACTTCTCATTCCACAAATTGTCTTGCACTAAGAACCATTTCCCCTCAAAAGAAGACCTCTTCCTTTTATTGCCCACCAGTGAAGAGATGAGTTATTATTTAACTAGAAAATCCCATATGGAAATCCAGTGCCTCATTTTCTTTGTGGAAATCTGGGGTTACCTTTTTACATTAAATATGGAATTCCACAGGAAAATAGAATTCTCCCTCAGGCTGTCATGTGGCTCTTCCCCATTGTTTTCTTTGGGGAGAGAGGATTTTGCAATAAAGAAATTTGGAACATCTCAGATGTCCAATGCTCCCCTAATGCTGATTTGAGGCACTTTGATTGCTGAGACCTTCATTTGTAATTAACCTAATTAGACAACTGGATAAGCAGGCAAAAGATATCACAAATCATAGTTACCATCATTCTTTAATCCGGTAACAAAAATATACCCCTGCATGGTGACTGAAGAGCCTGGCATTTCATTTTGAAAAACTGTGCTCTTGATAAGCTCATCATCCTGGAAGCGTAGACTCCGGGTTTCTGTCAGATCTCGAGAGTAAGATCGGGAGGCTGGCAGATGCAGCATCAGCGAAAATGGAGGCAACCATACACCTGACACAGACTCTGGCATGGAGTGATGTCAG
Organism: Laticauda laticaudata; assembly: GCA_004320025.1. Classification (NCBI taxonomy): domain Eukaryota; kingdom Metazoa; phylum Chordata; class Lepidosauria; order Squamata; family Elapidae; genus Laticauda; species Laticauda laticaudata. The sequence goes on along the minus strand of BHFT01065958.1, from coordinate 3,184 downwards.
TGGGAATAGACAACCACAATGCCCAACACTCAAGGCTAGTTCCGCTGATGTGTCAGGCTCTGGGTAGGCAGCATACACAGATGAGCTCCCAGAGACCGACACAACCTCTTTAACACTTTCTTTTGCTTAGTCTTTCTAAACAGCAATGGATCATGCCCAATATTTTATAGTCAAACCACAGACAATTACAGTGATCAAATACGTATCAACTTTACAGAAGATAACATCGAAAAACATTACACAATCTAAAACCATCTCCATCTATTGGACCTGAGGAACTATGTGCCTACTTCTTAAAAAAGCTTTCCACTGCCAAAGCTGAACATCTAAGCATAATCTTTGAAAAATTGTTCAGGACCAACTCTTTGCCAAACCTATGGTCACTAACCAAGGTCAGCCCCATCTTCAAAAAGGGAGACCCCAGAGCAGTTGCATATTACAGACCAATCTCTTTATGTTGCATCACCAAGGTCACGGAATAAATTATTAACCAATCCATTACCCTCTACTTATAGACAAACAACCTTCTCTCGAACAAATAATTTAGTTTCAGAAAAAAATTATCCTGTAGTGTGCAACTCCTACACAGCAAAAACATGGACTACACAAATTGATCATGGCAAACCAATGGACATTATTTACATAGACATCTGTAAAGCCTTTGATTCAGTGGTACATGACAAACTACTTTCAAAAATAAAATCTTATGGTATCTCCGAACACCTGCATAATTGGATAGTTGCATTCTCATCAAACAGGCAACAAATGGCCAAAATAGGGAGGTCAAATCCCATCCCTGTCAACAGTAGTGTTCTCCAAGGCAGCGTTCTAGGACTTACTCTCTTTATACTTTACATAAATGACCTTTGTGATCATATTAAAAGCAACTGCATTCTTTTCACTGATGATGTAAAATGATTCAACATCACTGACAACACCACTACCCTTCAAAAAGATCTCGACTATATGTCAGAATGGTCAAACAAGCGGCAACTTCAAATCTCAACAAACAAATATTCTGTCTTACATGTTGGCAAAAAAAAAATCAGAAAATAAAATGCAAGCTGAATGGACATGACCTTGTAGATGACCCCACTCTGTCAAGGACCTTGGAGTACTCACCTCTAATGATTTAAGTGCTAGATTCCACTGTAACTACAAAGCCAAAAAGGCATTAAGTATTGTTTTCCTAATCCTATATAGCTTTTTCTCCGTAATATTGTACTACTAACTGGAACATACAAAACATTTGCTATACCAATTCTCAAATACAGTTCATCTGTCTGGAACCCGCATTGCATGTCAAACATTAATACTATTGAGAGAGTCCAGAGATATTTTACAAGAAGAATCCTCCACTCCTCAGATTGCAGGAAATACGATTTCAACAACAGAGTGGTCAATGTCTGGAATACACTACCTGACTCTGTAATTTCTTCCCCAAACCCCAAAAACTTTAACCTTAGACTGTCTACTGTTAACCTCACCCTATTCCAAGAAGTCTATAAGGGGCATGCATAAGTGCACCAAAGTGCCTATTGTCCCTGTCCTAAAGTTTCTTTTTATTCGTATCCATTTCATGTATTTATAATCATGTTTATTCTTTACCTGTTATCTAATACATGCTTGACAATAAAATAAATAAATAAAAATGAAATAAATAACCACCAAATCCTACTCCTGTCTGGCCCTTCCCATCCCACACCTGCCAGAAGTCCCCATGCAGCCCATTTTGGATGTAGTATTAAGTGCAGGGCATCCATGAAGACTTGGAGAGGGCAAAAAACCAGATCTCCCAGAAGTTCAGTAAGGCTGGAAATGAGCCTGTTTCTGGCTTCCAAAGAACCTCCAGAGCCCGGGGAGGACACTTTCAGCCTCCCATAGGCTCAAAGAAAGCCTCCAGAACCCAAGAAGGGCAAAAACTCCCCCAGTGGTGCAGGAGGCGAACGAGGCCATGCCCACCATGGCCACAACTACCCAGAAATTGGGCAGAGAATCCTTTGCTAAAATTTTTAAAGACCATACTTGATAACAACCACATTCCTATCCTTCATAAACAACTCTTGCACACAGAGCTCAGCACTGCAGTCCATGTCTCTTCAAAAATAGAGTTATAAGAAGGGCAAATAGATTCATAAACTGTACAACAAGAGAAGTGTGTGGGTGACTAAAGTCGACAACGGGCCTTAAGGTAATGAATGCATCTCAGGGAAGAACAACGGAAGGCGGAAAAAGAGATACACTTACAATGGCCCCAAAACTAGCTGCTACAACACTGCACCACTCAGGGACACAAAAATCTCTGATCACCTGTTCATTCAGAGAGGCCATTCAACAACCCTTTCAGTGCTTTTCCCTTCTGTAATCAGCAAAATTGATTTTCAGGATTGGATAGCATTGAACTAACCAGTAGACATCTCCTCTCCCATTCTTCATGAAAAGAAAATGCTATATGATAAAAAAAAAAAAAGTCAGTTACTCACGGTCCAACTGTAGACTCAATTGTTGTGCCATTGGGACAGTACAAGCGGATTCCATTCAAAGCTGTATCGTCCTTTGCCCCTTGCTTTTCTTCCACCTAACAAAATAGTGATAAAGTGCTAGATCAGTGATAAAGTTCTAGATCAGCCTTTCTCCCCTTGCAGTCCTTCAGATTTCAATTCTCAGAAATGCCAACATTTACCCATAAATATTGGACAATGCAATGGATAAAGATTAGATTGTCCACACAATATTCCACACAAAACTCAATGCCTTTCTTTCATTAGAGAATCAAAGAGGATTAAGCATCAACGCAATTACTTCTTGATTGCCTTTCTTGAGAGATAAGCTAAGAATTTCAAGAGAAGATTCCAAAGTTAAGGAGCATCTGAAAAATAAACTTTTACCTTCAGGGAGAAGCCATGAGCAAAGCCAGAAGAGCAAAATGAATCTGGACCCCATTCACCCCAGAAACGTGGATTTGGCACAGTGAGCAGGGAATAAACCTTTCGAGATTCAGTATTCCACAGGCAGCAGGAGATAGTCAAAAGTAGAGTGTTGCTGGCAGAGAAATCCATGGAAACCAGTTTGCTTCTTGAAACAGAAAAGTCTTCAGATGTTGCAATGTCCTAGAAACCGAAAACCAATCATAAATATCAGCAGTACCACCCTCATGAGAGAATGCTTTTCAGTTCTTTTATTT
>BHFT01065952.1:0-15531 GCA_004320025.1 Laticauda laticaudata | reverse complement strand
TGTTCTGTTACTGTTGCTGTTAACCGAATAAAGAGTTGTTGGTTGGAACCCGATCTCTCGCGCTTCTTTTCTGGACGGAACACGGTTCTAGGTGCAAATAGGTGCGAACTGATAGAACCCCACCCCTGGAGGGGTTGCTCCAACCAGGGGGGGCATTCAAATTTTTTTACTACTGGTACTGTGGATGTAGCTTGGTGGGCGTGGCAGGGGAAAGATACCGCAAAATCCCCCTTCCCTCCCCACCCCACTAACCTGCTTTCCAGCACCATTCTCCCATGCAGAGCAACCAAAGAAGACCCAGTCGATCAGCTGGGACTCAATGGGAGGCAGAGAATAGATGGGGGCCGAGCCAGTCAGAGGTGGGATTTGCCGGTTCTCTGAACTACTCAAAGTTTCCGCTACCAGAGTCCAGAACCGTCTGGATACCACCTCTGGGTCAAACCCTAACCCCTTTTCGCTCTCTACTGGGGTGGGGTGGTTGCAGCCCCCCCCCAAAAAAAAATCCATGGGGCACCTCAGGGCACTCCTGCAGCCTCCAAGGACCTCTTGTTCCCCGGGAGAAGGAGGAGGATTCTCTCTTGGGCCATCCAAGAGCGGAGAAGGGAAATTTGGATGGCAGCCCTCCACATCTGGGCTCTCACCTCTGGCCCTTCAGCTGCATCCATGCCACGTGATGTGCTGCAAGCACAAAGAGATCCCAGCTGGAAACCCTTTTGAGCAAAGGCAGCCAAGCTGGGACTGTAGCTGGCTGGAAGGAGATGAAAGTCGCAGCTGGAGAGGGAAGGAGGCTGATTGCTTTAGGTGGCCGCCCACTGCAACCTCAGGAGACCCCAAACTGGCCTAGATGAGACCCCAAGTGAGCAGTTTAGAGCAGTGTTTCTCAACCTTGCCAACTTTAAGAGGGGTGGACTTCAACTCCCAGAATTCCCCAGCCAGCATGGAGTTGAGGTTCCCTCCCTCCTTAAATCCTGCTGGCTGGGGAATTCTGGGAGTTGAAGTCCACCCATCTTAAAGTGGCTAAACTTGGGAAACACTGATTTAGAAACACAGATAGATAACAGATAATCAGAGTTGGAAGGGACCTTGTAGGTCATCTAGTCCAACCCCCCCGCCCAAGCGGGAGACCCTGCACCATTTCTGACAAATGGCAATTCAAATCTCTTCTTGAAAGCTTCCAGTGATGAAGTTCCCACAACTTCCGAGGGCAACTTCTGTTCCATTAGTTGATTGTTCTCACTGTCAGAAAATTCCTCCTCATTTCCAGGTTAAATCTCTCCTTAGAGTACAGGTTGTACTCTAAGTTGGATCCCTCTTGAACAAGCTTCCACCCATTACAGGAAGTCCTTTGAGTTACAACCGTTTCTTTAGTGATTGAAGTTAGAATGGCACTGAAAAAAATGGACAAATCATTTTTCACACTTACGACTGATTATTGCAGCATCCCCGTAGCCACATGATCAAAATTAGGATGCTTGGCCACTGGCTCATATTTATGACGGTCCTTTTGCAACCTTCTGACAAGGCAAGTCAATATGGGAAGCCAGGTTCCCTTAGCAACCAGGTGACTAATTTAAGAACTGCACTGATTCGCTTAAAAACGGGGGCAAGGAAGGTTGTAAAATGGGGGCACAGCTGGCTGGGGAATTCTGGGACTTGAAGTCCCCATGTCTTTAAAGTGATTAAATTTGAAAAACACTGAAATAGACGGTTCTATGACTGCAATGCAGGAGCTTTTTTTCTCCAAATCTGGTTTAAGGCTATTGCAAACATTGATGTATGAACTTTGACCATAGTTTTCAAGGGAAAACAAACAGCAAAAGCACAACAGTGCTTAAGTAAGTTATTCATCGGCCACATGACTGTGTTTAGTTTTAGGATACACACACACAATGCAACTTGCGATAGGCTGTTTCAAAGTGAGCAGCGGGATACATGAGTGAGATCATCCCTGACCTGAAAACACCAAAGATCAAAATTTATTTATTTATTTGTTAATTCAATTTATTGTTAAATTCCAGGTTGGTTTTTGAGGAATGTCCCCCCCCCCTTGGAGATTTGTTACAGCAATTCCTCTCTGATCCACCAGAGGGCAGTGCCTAGTGGAGCCTGGCTGCTTTTGCTCCCATGCCCATAATTGCACATGGCAGCACCCAGAAGGCAATGCATGCTGCCCCCCCCCACTTCCCCTGCACATGTGCACGCAATCCCCTCGCCTGCAGTGCATCCCTGCACCTGCACATACGTCTCCTATGCACCCCCCCTCTGCCCCCTGCGCCTATGCACCAGATACCTGACAATCAGCTGTCAGGCAGCGGCGCGCACACACATGCGCAGTGGGGCTTTTCCAGGAGAACTCTCGCGGACCTGGGGAAATGGTTCTGCATGCCACTTCCGGCATATGTGGCATAGGTTCATCAACACGGGCTTAAGCATTTTTTTTCCTTGAAAAGGAGGCCACTCGGCGAACCTAAGACCACAGTGGGAAGTTGCAAAGTCTCTTGAAAGAAAAAGGCAGCTGCTAACCTTTCTAGGATGTTGGGTGGTGTTTTGAAATGTTGAAATTGTGTTGCTAAAATGCCAGCAGTTTTGTCTTCGGTTCTTGTACTTAATTTCGCCTTCACAACAACCTTTTATAGAGTTGGAAGGGTCCTTGGAGGCCATCTAGTCCAACTCCCTGCTCGAGCAGGAGAGTCTATTCCAAACATTAGCCTGCCAGACCTATTTCTCTCCGCTCCTTGCCTTTTATCCCAAGAGCTGGGGGGGGGGGGGNNGGGGGGCTTCGCAAGCATTGGTTGCTCTTCCATCCCAGGACCAGCCCATAGATTTCCACCGCTCTCCTCTCCTCTGCCTTCTGCACATCCGAGCGTCAGGCACTGGACCCGGCTGTTCCTCCTCTTCCCCTTCAGCCACCTCCAGAGCTGGGAGCAGTTGACTCGCCATCTGAGGGCTGATGGATGGCCCAGGCCCTGCCTCTGCCCCTCTCTCTCTCTCTGCCAACTCCATTCCCTCTTCCCCCTTGGAGCTCTCAGGTTGCCTTGATGCCTTGCCCTGACTCCCACGTCTCCTCCTCTGCCTCTGATTTGGCTACACTCAGCAAATTTCATGCATGGTAGTACAATGACAGTTAAAGTACCAACAAGGCCATTTGTGCCAGATTTTATGCAGGTAGCTTCCTCTTTCCTCTCCAAACACCAGGTAGCTAGTTTGAGATGGCCAGTGTGTCTCCCTCTGTTGTCTTTTGTGTGAGCTACAACATCCAGCGGCTAAGATGCTGAGAGTGTCGATCAGAAAGGTTGGCAGTTCCATGGTTCAAATCCCTAGCGCCACGTCGCAGAGCGAGCTCCCGTTCCTGGTCCCAGCAGCTTCTGCCAACCTAGCAGTTCGAAAGCACATTAAAAAATGCAACCTTTGGTGGGAAGGGAACAATGCTCTGTACGCCTTCGGCATTTAATCCTGCCAGCCACATGATCACGGACACATCTTTGGAGGGTGCTGGCTCTTTGGCTTTGTGACGGAGATGAGCACCCACCTCCTAGAGCCGGAAATGACTCGCACGAATGTGCAAGGGGAACCTTTCCCTTTACCTATGCAACACCCCCAGGGCTCTTCAGGATTCCTCACCGCCTCCCTTTCAGACCTTCGCTACCTGGTCAATGCTTCACACACCTTGTCAGCTTCAAGTTTCAGAATTTTCCCTAGTCAGGTTCACAATGCCCCTCCCCCTCCCCTTTCCTTGGGCAAACCCTTTGCATCCATTCAGGATCGAGTGGGTTGTATCAATTTACACCCAGTGTGTTGCATCGATTCATAATCCAGCGGGTTGCATCTATTTACACCCACCGGATCACATCAACACTTGATTCAGTGAACTGCCTCGATTTATGATCTGGTGGGTTGCATCAATTCACAATCCAGCCAGCCAGTTGCATCCTTTCACACCCACCGGATTGCACCCATATGTGATCCAGTGGATGGCATCCATGTATGATCCGGCGGATTGCCTCAATTTACGATGCAAGCAGATTCCATCCATTCCCAATCCAGTGGGTTGCATCAATTTATGATCCAGTGGATGGGAGAGTCACAGATCGATCTCTTCTTCTTGTCCAGACTGATGGCGGGATGGGGGGGGGCGTCAGGCAGGTCTTGAGTGCCCATCCAAAATAACAGCCCCCCCATGGGAACAGCCTCAAGCTTCCTCATGGAGTTGCTGTTACAGTCGATAGGCACCTCCTTCGGTGGGCAGCCCCCCTGGAACCCTCTCCCCCCATTCTGGGGAGCCCTGCTGGGGCCTCTTCCGGATGCTCACCTGTGGAAGAAGAAAAACTGGGCAGCCAGGTGAGTTCATGCTTGTTGCCAGTGGTGGTATTCGAATTCTTTTTATGGCCAGTTCTGTGGGCATGGCTTGCTGGGCATGGTGTGGTTGGTGGGCGTGGCAGGGGAAGGATACTGCAAAATCCCATTCCCTCCTCACTCCACGGAAAGGATCGGGGTGGGATTCAAAAATCCCAGCAACCGGTTCACTTGCCAGTTGCTGGGTGGGCGGGGCCATGGTGGGTATGGCCAATGGGAACTTTCTGTTTCTGGCTTCTGGGGGGCCTCTGGGAGGGAGAAAACGGCCTCCTCCGGGCTCTGGAGCCCACCAGAAGCCCGAAANTTCTGGCTTCTGGGGGGCCTCTGGGAGGGAGAAAATGGCCTCCTCCGGGCTCTGGAGCCCACCAGAAGCCCGAAACAGGCCCGTTTCCCCCCCTCCCAGAGCCTCCGCGCAGACCCTGCACTTACCTGCATGGAAAACGGGCTGCGCGGAGACTCCTGGGAGGGGAGGGGTGGGGTGGGCGGGGCCAGCTGGTTGGTTGAAACACCCGTTTGGTGAAACAGATGTAACTTTAACATCTGGTTCGCCTGAACCGGTCCAAACTGGTAGTATCCCATCCCTGGGAAGCAGTGCTGGTATTCAAATAAAGTTGCCACCGGTTCGGTGGGCGTCGCTTGGTGGCCGTGCTTTGTGTGCATACACACACTTTGCATGCACGTGTGCACCAAACACGCACTTTGCGCAGGTGCCGAGGTGTTCTAACTTGCCTCCTGCAAGCCTGCACGATGCTGGTCACTGCAGCAGCTATTCTGCGCCGCGCAAAGCAGCTGCGTTTTGAATTCTGGCCATAAAAGTGAGTATGGGAGCCCGGGCAGGCGGGTGGGCCAGACACAGAGCAGCAAAGAGAACCGGCTTGGTCTCCATTGCTCAGCGCCGCGACTGGCTCTCCAGAACTGGGCAGAACCGATCGAATAGCACCACTGCTGGGAAGGATATACTGGGAAATCCCCCTTCCCTCGCCACCCCACTAGTCTGCTTTCCAGCTCCGTTCTCCTGGGCAGGGCAACCAAAGGAGACCCAGCAAATCAGTGGAGAATAGGTGGGGTTGGCGGGGCCGGTCAGAGGCGGGACTTGCCAGTTCTCCAAACTCTGAATACCACCCCCTGCTTCCACATCACCCCTTCCCCCCTCGGCTTCCAGTTGTGGCTTCCCCGTCGGAGATCCTCTCTCTGACTGAGCTGCAGGGAATCCTTCCGGGACTGGCTCTGCCCACTTCTCTCTCTCCCCGTTTGGCTCAGGAGGGGCTGAGGAGGAGACCCTGTTCGGTCCTGGCACGCAGGTCTCCCCCAGGCCCCTGTTGGGGTCTTCCTTGGCACAGCGTTGTTCTTCAGTTCCTGTCTTCCACCTGGCTGGCTAACCCTGGACAGGTGGAGCCCCCCTCCAGTGCCACTCCTGCCTCCCAGGAAGAACCTTGCCCTCCCCACTTGGCCGCCATGCCCAGGGCCATCCTTGCCCCTCCTGCTGTCGGACTCTGACCCTGCCGTGCGTGTGGCCTGAAGCACCTGGAAGCGAGCCCTGCTCTCCTGGCCCTGCAGTTGGCAGCGGGGCAACTCAGAATAACAGAGGTGGAAGGGACTTTGTAGGTCATCTAATCCAACCCCCCACCCAAGCAGGAGACCCTGTACCATTTTTGACAGATGGCAGTCCAGTCTCTTCTTGAAAGGCTCCAGGGATGAAGCTCCCACAACTTCTGAAGGCAACTTCTGTTCTGTTGATTGTTCTCGCTGTCAGATAGTTTATCCTTGTTTCCAGCTTGAATCTCCCCTTGTACAGTTTCCATCCATTCTTCCTTGTCTGGCCTTGACCCCCCCCCACCCCCCTCTCTGGGGCAGCCCCTCCAATGCTGGGAGGGCTGCTCTCCATGTCTCCCCTGGTCCTTCTCTGCCCTAGACTGGCCAGGCCCGGTTCCTGCGACCGTCCATCCGCATGTTTGAGCCTCCAGTCCCTGAATCATCTTGCAGTGCTTCTCGGCACTCTTTCCAGAGTCTCACCCTCTTTTTTTATACTGTGGTGACCCAAACTCAGAGAGGTAAAGGAAGGAAGGAGTGAAAGGGAAGGAAGGAGGACTGAAAGGGAAGGAAGGAGTGAAAGGGGAAGGAAGGGAGAGTGAAAGGAAGGAAGGGAGAGTGAAAGAAGGAAGGAGGAGTGAAAGGGACGGAAGGAAGAGTGAAAGGGAAGGAAGGAGAGTGAAAGGGAAGAAAAGGAGTGAAAGGGAAGGAAGGGAGAGTGAAAGAAGGAAGGAAGGAGTGAAAGGGATGGAAGGAGGAGTGAAAGGGAAGGAAGGAGTGAAAGGGAGGAAGGAGGAGTGAAAGGGAAGGAAGGAAGGAGTGAAAGGGAAGGAAGGAGGACTGAAAGGGAAGGAAGGAGTGAAAGGGAAGGAAGGGAGAGTGAAAGGGAGGAGGGAGAGTGAAAGAAGGAAGGAGGAGTGAAAGGGACGGAAGGAAAGAGTGAAAGGAGAAGAGGGAGAGTGAAAGGGAAGAAAGGAGTGAAAGGGAAGGAAGGAGAGTGAAAGAGGAAGAGGGTGAGGGAGGAGGAGTGAAAGGGAAGGAAGGGAGTGAAAGGGAAGAAAGGAGTGAAAGGGAAGGAAGGGAGAGTGAAAGAAGGAAAGGAAGGAGTGAAAAGGGGAAGGAGGGTGAAAGGGAAGGAAGGAGTGAAGGGAAGGAAGGAGGAGTGAAAGGGAAGGAAGGAAGGAGTGAAAGGGAAGAAGGAAGGACTGAAAGGGAAGGAAGAAGAAGTGAAAGGGAAGGAAGGAGGAGTGAAAGGGAAGGAAGGAGGAGTGAAAGGGACGGAAGGAGGAGTGAAAGAAGGGACGGAAGGAAGGAGTGAAAGGGAAGAAAGGGAGAGTGAAAGGGATGGAAGGAGGAGTGAAAGGAGGAAGGAAGGAGTGAAAGGGAAGGAAAGGAGGAGTGAAAGGGAAAGGAAGGAAGGAGTGAAAGGGAAGGAAGGAGGAGTGAAAAGGGAAGGAAGGGAGAAGTGAAAGGGAAGGAAGGGGAGTGAAAGGGAAGGAAGGAGGAGTGAAAGGGAAGGAAGGAGTGAAAGGAGAAGGAAGGAGGAGTGAAGGGAAGGAAGGAAGGAAGTGAAAGGGAAGGAAGGAAGGGAGTGAAAGGGAGCCGGAAGGGAGGAGTGAAAGGAAGGAAGGGAGAGTGAAGGAAAGGAGGGAGAAGTGAAAGGGAAGGAAGGAGTGAAAGGGAAGGAGGGAGGAGTGAAGAGGAAGGAAAGGAAGGGAGTGAAAGGGGAAGGAGGAGGAGTGAAAGGGAAGGAAGGGACGAGTGAAAGGGAATGAAGGAGGAGTGAAAGGGAAGGAAGGAGGAGTGAAAGGGAAGGAAAGGAAGGAGTGAAAGGGAAAGGAAGAGTGAAAGGGAAGGAAGGAGTGAAGGGAAGAAAGGAGAAAAGGGAGGAAGGAGTGAAAGGGAAGGAAGGAGGAGATGAAAGGGACGGAAGGAGGAGTGAAAGGAAGGAAGGGAAGAGGTGAAAGGGATGGAAGGAGGAGGTGAAAGGGAAAGGAAGGAGTGAAAGGGAAGGAAAGGAGGAGTGAAAGGACGGAAGGGAGAGTGAAAGGGAAGGAAGGAGAGGAGTGAAAGCGAAGGAGGAGAGTGAAAGGGAAGGAAGGATGAAAGGGAAGGAAGGGGAGAGTGAAAGAAGGAAGGAAAGGAGTGAAAAGGGATGGGAAGGAAGGAGTGAAAGGGAAGGAAGGAGTGAAAGGGAGGAAGGAGGAGTGAAAGGGAAGGAAGGAAGGGAGTGAAAGGGAAGGAAGGAGTGAAAGAGAAGGAAGGAGGAGTGAAAAGGGAAAGGAAGGAAGGAGTGAAAGGGAAGGAAGGAAGGAGTGAAAGGGAAGGAGAGGAGGATGAAAGGGAAGGAAAGGAGGAGTGAGGGAGGAAGGAAGGAGTGAAAGGGACGGAAGGGAGAGTGAAAGGACGGAAGGAGTGAAAGGGAGGAAGGAGGTGAAGGGAAGGAGGAAGGATGAAAGGGAAGGAAGGAAGGAGTGAAAGGGAAAGGAAGGGAGATTGAAAGGAGGAAGAAGGAGTGAAAGGGCGGAAGGAGTGAAAGGGAAGGAAGGAGTGAAAGGGAAAGGAAGGAGGAGTGAAAGGGACGGAAGGAGGAGTGAAAGGAGCGGAAGGAGGAGTGAAAGTGAAAAGGAAGGGAGAGTGAAAGGGATGGAAAGGAGAGTGAAAGGAGGGAAGGAGTAAAAGGGAAGGAAGGAGGAGTGAAAGGGAAGGAAGGAAGGAGTGAAAGGGAAGGAAGGGAGAGTGAAAGGGAAGGAAGGAGTGAAAAGGGAAGGAAGGAGGAGTGAAAGGGACGGAAGGGAGAGTGAAAGGGAAGGAAGGGAGAGTGAAAGGGAAGGAAGGGAGAGTGAAAGGGAAGGAAGGAGTGAAAGGAAGGAAGGAGGAGTGAAAGGGAAGGAAGGAAGGAGTGAAAAAGGGAAGGAAGGAGGAAGTGAAAAGGGAGGAAAGGAAGGGAGTGAAAGGAGAGGAAGGAAGGAGTGAAAGGGAAGGAAGGAGGAGTGAAAGGGAAGGAAGGAAGGAGTGAAAGGGAAGGAAGGAGTGAAAGGGAAAGCAAGGAGTGAAAGGGAAGGAAGGGAGAGTGAAAGGGACGGAAGGAGGAGTGAAAGGGAAGGAAGGAGAAGTGAAAGGGAATGGAAGGAAGGAGTGAAAGGGAAGGAAGGAGTGAAAGGGAAGAAGGAGGAGTGAAAGGGAAGGAAGGGAAGGAGTGAAAGGGAAGGAAAGGGAGAGTGAAAGGGAAGGAAGGAAGTGAAAGGGAAGGAGGAGGAGTGAAAGGGACGGAGGGAGAGTGAAGGGAAAGGAAGGAGGGTGAAAAGGGAAGGAAGGGAGAGTGAAGGGAAGGAAGGAGTGAAAGGGAACAGAAGGAGGAGTGAAAGGGAAGCGGAAGGAAGGAGTGAAAGGAAGGAAGGAAGGAGTGAAAGGAAGAGAGAGTGAAAAGGGAAAGGAAGGAGTGAAAGGGACAGAAGGAGGAGTGAAAGGGACGGAAGGAGGAGTGAAAGGGATGGAAGGAAGGAGTGAAAGGGAAGGAAGGAAGGAGTGAAAGGGACGAAGAAGGAGTGAAAGGGACGGAAGGAAGGGACAATAGTTCAGTCCCCAAGGGGCAACCTTACCTTCCCCAGGGCTCCCAGATCTGGTGCTGGACTCCTGTGGCTGCTGCTGGGTGAGAGTCCCCCCCCATCCCCCCCCCCCATCCAGGAAACGGGCAAAGTCACATCAGCTCCACCCAACGGGCCCCTTTGCCCATAAAGGGCAGCTGGTTAATGATTAGCCTGCTGCAAATATTTGATAAGTGCTGGGAGAATCCAAGGGCAGCACCCGGGGGGGGGCAGGTGCCACCCTCGCTTGACACCCCTGGGGCTTTCCTGTTTCCCATCCTCCGCAGCTCAAACTAACCTGGGAGGTATCCTTGCTCTGCTGCTGGGCCCCAGGGCCCATTTTTACAGGGAAAAGGAAGGGCTGCTCCGACCAGACGTGATGAGACCCCTGGTCTGAGTCAGCCCTCCTCCTTCCGCCCAGAGGGACATCCGAGGTCCCTCCTGTCGGAGAGAAACTGGCCCCCAATTGTTTGCAGTTCAGACTCTAGCAGAGGGTTTAAAATGGGTGGACTTCAACTCCCAGAATTCCCCAGCCAGCCACTTTGGCTGGGGAGTCTTGGGAGCTGAAGTCCACCTCTCTTGAAGAATGATGGCTGGGGAATTGTGGGCAACAAGGGGGAACACGGAGGAAGAGTTGCTGCCTAGAGAATAGTCAGATATGTGAAATCCGTTGTCTAGTTTGGAAATAAATCATCACCAGCCAAAACTTCCAAGAGAAAACAATGGTAATTTTATTCACTACTTTGCAAACAAGGTGCCCCCCACCATGCACAGGCAGGTACATACACACACCTTAACTCACCAGTATGTTTTCTTTATATCTCCTGCTGCCATTACAAATTTACCTTCCACGTTTTCCTCATTGGAAACAACCTACTGGAAGCATCTAAAGTGAATGCATTACATTGTAATAAATATTGGAAGGAATGGGAGGGGAGGGGAGGGAGGGGAAGAGAAGAGAAGAGAAGAGCATTTGTTTCTGGTGCATAAGCTCCCAATGTGCATACAACCATTGGGATATCATTAACATAGGCCTTGTAAAATACATTCAGCATAAAACATTATATAAAACGCTTAGACTGATCATAGTGTAAAGGGGGCAACGGGAGATTTGTACTTTCAAACTTCTAAAACGCCTGTGAATGTAGCCTGACAATAAAGTCCTCTGATCCTGTTTCCTGTCGGGTCTACTTGGAAAGATTGACACTGAATTTTGCATATTTAAAAGTACAATTCTCCTACCATCCCCTTTACAGGAACTTAGGGGAACTCCAGGATTTGCAGAGATAGAAATACAAGTGGGGAAGGAAGAGAGGACCCAGCCGGCCATAGAAGCTAAGGACAGAGTGGGCCGAAAGAAAACATGGTGGGTTGGCTGGCTGTTCCAATTAAGTTGTGAGTTTCAACATCCCTTTTATTTTCCATGCTTGGCCTCTGGGTTGAATTTGGAGTCCTGAAAGGCAGCTATGAAGGAAACTCGGGAGATCCAATGGTGTACCATCTCCTGCTTGGGCTTGGGTGGGGTGGGGTTGGACTAGATGACCTTCAAGGTCCCTTCCAACTCTGTTAATCTGTAAATCCTTAAGTTTTTCCCTCAAAAAAGTGTACTAAAGTGTCCCAATGGGACATGTCCCAGTTGGAGTCTGATTCAGAGGGAGAGATGGATCAGCTGACAGGGAGTGTGAGTGGGGCTCCGGTGGCTGTGGAGGAAACTGGGGAAGGCCAGCCCGGATGGGCATTCAGAGGAAGACCCAGGCCCATCCCCTCTTCATCCTAGGGCACACAGGGAGGAGCAGATAACGGAGAAACATGAGTTGTGTGGTTTACAGGGGGAGGAAAGGGCCCTGATCCCCTTCATTGGCTGCAGCTGGGAGGACTGCTTAAAAGGGCAAACTGCGCAGGGCAAAGTTGCTGGAAGGAAAGCGTGAAATTATTCTGGTTTGTCAAGTCTTATCTGAGCTCTGGCGTCTTCCCAAGTATCTTTTGATGTCTTCAATCCCTTATCCCGCCCTGTCTCATTAATTGTTGCAGTGTGATTGTGTTGTGTTGTTTTCTATTTATAATTTACATGTACTTTGAGTTTGGATGGAATTTCTTCCCTTTGAAAACTGTTCTTGGGAGTGTTTGATCTCCAGTCAATGATAACTGGACATTGGGGGCCAAATTGGAGGCATTAAAGGGACTTTACCTATTTTTGTGACTTTGTTGCTTTTGTGCCACGCCCCTTTGGGTCATCACACCTGGCTTCGCCCCAGTGCTGGCTTAGAACCTGTTGTTCTCGGTTGCCCATGGAGAACATAAGGGCAACCAGCTCATAATGGGAGCCTTACCCCCACTCAGGAGCTTCCGGAATGTTTCAGTGGGAGCCCAGCAGGGGCCATGGATGTCCGGAGAGACTCTTGCTTCCTGGTCATGGCCTGGTCACTGCTAGATGGGCCCCTGTGCAACGGGGAGAGCCAGGGCACAAGCGGCCCTTGTGAGCAGCAGCTGCGATATCGGCACAGCAGCGTTGAGAGTGGGGGGCCCTGGCTGTCCACCCTGGCTCTGCTCAGCAGCATTGGCGCCATTTGGTTGTTCGTCTTCTATGCCATCCGCTGCTTGTGCCTGAAGAGAAACCAGTGCACGCAGGAGCCGAATGAGGGAGCAGAGAAACGCTGGGAGGTAAGGCTGGGGACCCAACCCCTGGAGGACTGAGTTGTACTTGAGGGGCTGCCACGGAGAAGAAGACAGGGTGGGGCCATTCTCTGAAGCATCGGAGGGCAAGAAGGAGCAATCCAGGAGCAGTGAGAGCAATTACTCAAGGGAAGGGCTCCCCTCCAGAAGTTGTGGGTGCTCCAACCTTGGAAGTTTTTTCAGAAGAGATTGGACAACCATTTGACCTGGCCGGTATAAGGGAGTATAAGGAAGCTGGACTAGAAGACCTCCAAGGTCCCCTCCAGCTCCAAGACAGAGAGAAAGAGAGAGAGAGAGAGAGAAAGAAAAGAAAGAGATGATAGTTGACTGATCAGTAGATTGATAGATAGATAGATAGATAGATAGATAGATAGATAGATAGATAGATAGAAAAAGAGAGAAAGAAAGAGAAAAAGAAAAGGAAAGGAAAGAGAAAGAAAGAGATAATAGTTGACTGATCAGTAGATCGGTAGATAGATAGATCAGTAGATAGATAGATAGATAGATAGATAGATAGATAGATAGATAGATAGATGGATAAATAGAGATATAATGGAATATAAGATATGGATATGAGAAGCAACAGAGAAGAAAGGAGCAAAGATATAGATGGTTCATCAAAGCTTCATAGAAAGTAGAAGAAAGGAAAGGAGATGAGAGATAGATAGGTAGAGTGATAAATAAAAGAGATGAAAAGAAAGAAGAATAGATTGATGGATTGAATCAGAGATAAGAAGATGATGGATAGGAATTACGATAGATAGATGGATGATAAGATATATAGATAGAAGATAGATAAGATGATGATAGCTGAATAGATAGATGAGAACACTGGCATATTATAAAATGAAATTCATATAGGAGAGAGTAAGTCGTTATATTAGAACTTTACAAGAAAGAAACGGAAAAGATTGTAAGCATATATTAGGTGAAGCAGACTCAATAGTGGTGCTTAACTGGGAGAGGATCTGGAGTTTTATGGACAACGCTGATGGAGCAGCGTGTGCAGCAGAGCAAAGTTGGATCGGACGAGAAAGTAGTTGTAATAAGGGATACAACAAGATCCAAAGGCAGTACTAATACACTGTAAAGCCATGAGTAGGTCACATGGGAGAATCTGCATTCATTGTTTATGTACACTAAAAGAGGTTGAGGTCTAGACAGTACGAGAGAGAAGAAACAGGATGATTAGGGGACTGGAGGGCTAAAATACAATGGGCTTTGGCTGGTTAGGTAAAGAGATGGATGAGGTGAGACAGGAGAAGATGCTTCAATATTGAGGGTTCCCAGTAGTGGAGGGAGTCACTTTTTCAAGACCGCAGAGGGAGAACAATGGCTGGAACTGAGTCAGAAGGAGAGGATTAAACTTGAGAATAAGAAGGGGACTTCGGACAGTGAGAACAATCACCCATTGGAACAGAGATTGCCTGCGGAATTATGCGGGAAGCTTCATCACTTGAGACTGGTTGAAGAAGAGTATTGGCCTGCCATTTGTGCAGAAATGTGTAGGGGACTGCATTTGGGCGAGGGTTGGAACTAGAGTTGGAAACTATCAAGGTCTTCCAACTCTGATTATCTGTTAAATGTGTTAGATAGATCAGGGAGGGACATCAGATGATGAGATGGATGGGAGGGAGGTAGAGGGGGAATACTCGCTTTTATGTTCTGGGAGTGGTCTACAAAGTCTGGCGGCTTTGCTGTGGACAACAGTATGACGAATGGGTATATGGGAGGATCTCTGCTTGAGGCAGCAAAGAGGTGGATTAGAAGACCTCTGGAGGGTCCTTCAGCTAGGAAAAACTCTTTAGATTCTGTGTGAAGATGAAAGTGCATGGGTTGCAAGAGAAGAGATGCTTGGGGAGAAAGTTTGGGATTTGAGAGGGATTGTATGAAGTTTTGGAAGATGAAGGCTGTGGATAGTTGGGCGTATTGTATGATAAGAGACTCCCAGAGTATGGAAATCTGATGGCTAGGATGAAGAATATCGAGAATGAGGCGTGGTTGTGCATGAAGCGTACGTTGACGTGTAGGCAGGGATGCGGAGGTGTATGGGTGACGATAAAGGCAAGCTGGTTGTAGGAGTGCACGCGTGGGGCACAAGACAAGTCCGGGAAGAGTGACCCAGACTCGCATGCACCAACTCAAATAGAATGGCGCTTCTGCTTCAAACTTGTTTCATTATAGTGCCTATTTATATCTATTTTTTCTTAAATTTTTTATTCTAAGCTGTAGTGGCACCCTAGAGTCGTAGAATGAAGAGGCGGTGATCATAAAAACTGGTTTAATATATATGGCTGTTCAGACTTCCTTCGGGTAATTAATTGATTGCCACGTCACTGTAGTGCTTTTAAAGTTGTAGCAACGTTTCAGGAGAACTATCATTGCCATCACAGCGATCTGTATTGAGTTGTATTGGGTCACTCTCACATCAGTGGTGGTTAAGAAGATTTCAGCTCTAGCCTTTTCGTGTATGGCCAGGAATGGTTTTTTTTATTCAGATCTGATTAGGTTGGAGTTTGGTGTGTGTTTTTGGACATTGGAGTTTGTTTGATTGGGTAAGTTTTCTGGGTTCGGTTCTGTGCTGTTTTGTGGGCTTAGTGAATATGCTGGCAACGGTACTTGCTCTTAGCACATGGAGGCATTTCAGTAGCGACCTTAGGCTTCGTTGTGAAAGGACGGCTGTTTTATGACTGAGTTTAGGAAGCTAGGTTTCAAACTGGAGTGCTGGCGGGGGGGTGTTTTGAGCTATAGGGAGAAGTCCTGTTTGTTGCCAGGTGTTATTGCGCTGGCTTTGTGGTGTAAGATCTTTCTAGTTGAGAGTGCTGCTTCCAAATGATTGACATGATTAGAAAATATTAAGTGAGTCTGGTGGAATCATCCGTCTTCTATTCATGCTTTAGAGTCTTTTTTCAATCTCTATGGCTTCTACCTGATGTTGCTGTGGTTGGGGTTTCTATAGTGGCTCGGGTTTTCATGGTGCATGCTGAAGTATGATGCTTATAGTGCTTTGTGGTGTTTTTACAATGTTTGGACTAGTGAGTGAGGTGCTGTGCCAGTTTTTACTGCATTTCTTTGTGTTCAGTCCAGGCGTGTACCTTATTGCTCTTCGCTACTTTGGTCCTTGGTCCAATGTTATGTGGGGCATGGATGCTTAGAGGAATTTTCGTGATACTACGGCCACGCAACCCATTGGTTTTCCGATAACTTTTAGTTTTTGGGGTTTTCTGAAGGGATGGCTGCTATCTTTGTTGTGTCTGTTTCGGAAGTCAGTCTTGATGTGATGCTGTTAGTCATGTGTTACTGATTTTGTCTGTAGTACTCTTATGTAGGGCAGGACAGCTGTTCAATAGGTTGTTGATATCTCTAGGTCTACTATTACTGTTCTTAG